>NQII01001290.1:295327-321124 GCA_002778355.1 Clitarchus hookeri
GCTGTTGCTATGCGGCAGTGGGCTCGCCCTCGGGAAGTAGGTGACATCGCGGCCTTGAGGACCCACCACCGCCTCCCGCGCGTGGAGCCCCTCCCTCCCTTCCTCTACCATCTCCGGTGTCAGCGCGCAAGTTTCCCACAGCATCACCTCCTTGCATCAGCCTCCCACGACCCCACAGCGCCGTGTCGCAAGTACCGTAGTTATCGCGCGCACGATAAATGCCTGGCCACCACCTGGAGGACCCGACCGCTTCTGAACCCCATGCTGCTGGTCCACTGTTCGCATCCACGGACACGAAGTAACGAAGTAAAAAAGGGTTTGCGAACTTTGCACGTTTCTATCGAGAGCTTCCCGTCTGTACTCAGCCGCCTTCGTGACAACGGAACGCCTTGGTATAGTCCATTCACAATTACTTCCAACTTTTCAGAAGCCCTTCTAAAGTTCTATTTCCAGGATATTACTCCGCCTCGTGCAAACAAAACTTAACTAATTATAAAAAATTACGCCAAATGGACAACGTACCCCATTCGTCCGCACTTAGTCCAACAATATTTTGCATAAGAACGATATATTACTTACTAGACATTAACAACACATGTTTTCTTCCTGTTTTTGCTTATATTAATTATAAATTAAATATTAAAATTTATATATAAAATACTAATAAAAGTTCAATTAAACCAAAAATAAGTTACGTTTATGTTAACTCAATTACAAAACACTTGTAATACATGACATGTTTAAGAAAGAACCAAACATGCTATACGTAGGGTAGTTAAGATTTAAAAAAAGTGTAATGAAACCGCAAATAGCCTATAGGTAAGTAGGAAGGTAGGTAGATAGGTTGCCTACTTGGAGCTATTACTGCAAAGAAACCGCGAATATCCTGCAGGTAAGTAGGAAGGTATGTAGATAGGTTGCCTAATTGGAGCTATTACTGCATTTGTGGCTCAGAAGTACGGGAGCGATAAGGTCTATACTGCCATGGGCATAAAGCGCGCCATCGCCGCTACGCGCGAGTATCTGAACTGGCGTGAAGTGTACGACAGCGAGGTCAAGTTGTGCAGTGAAGCAGAAACGGGTAAGGAATCAGCCATGACCTGTAGTCAGGAATCATCCCAGAATTTCCCTGGAGTGATGTTGGGGAACCATGGAAAACCCCCGAGAACAGGATCACCGGGCCGGGACTCGAACTCAGGTCCTCCTAGATGCGAGTCTCAAGGTTCACCGCAACTCCACCTCGTTCGGTGGAGCACCTTGTTGTTACGTTCTGTTGATGCAATACGTCGTGCAGTAACATTGCGCCGTAATAACGTAGCATTGTATAGCCTATCCGCGGTATATTCACACTTTTGAATCAAACATTAGAAAAATGACTTCATGTATAATGAATGTACTTGGCTGTTTTCAAAACATGTGATGTATCACGAGCATTTTATACTTGAGTTAACATAAAAGCACTTTATTTTTGATGAAATTAAACAGTTACTTGTTTTAAATATTTTATTAACAAATTATAATTATTTATTTGTATTTAATTTTAATAAAACCAGAGAGAGTAAAGATTTTTTAATGCCTGATAAGTAGAAATTTTTATGCAAAATCTTATTACAGTAAGTGGGCAGGAATGCGGTGCGTTGTCCCTTTGGCGTAACTTTCTAGACTAGCTTAAGCTTTGTTTGCATGAGGCGGAGGAATATTTTGTAAGTAGGGCTTCAGAAAAGTTGGAAGTAACGGTGAATGGAAAATACGTTACGTGGCACGGTTACAAATGTACACGCACCTTTACATTTGAATAGATGAAGTGATAGCAAAGAAACACACACTGAGTGCAGATGCCCAAGCAACCGTAGACATACTACCCAACATTTCATTGCAATGTGATTTACAAAAAAAAAAAAAAAAAAAAAAAAAAAAAATTGACTATTCTTGATAGCTCATAAACTAAAAAAGAAGCCCTTTTACAAAGAAAACATTTCATTAAACAAAATTAAATTTTAACGCTCAAAGCGTCAAGTGATTTGAATCCTTGATGTAATATAAATGAGAATTTCAGCGGAATATACAGGGCTAAATATTGACGTGATTTTTTTGCTGTTTGTAAAAANTGATGTAATATAAATGAGAATTTCAGCGGAATATACAGGGCTAAATATTGACGTGATTTTTTTGCTGTTTGTAAAAAGGCCGCGAAACGGGATGTTCTATTTCCTTCTGATCTTCTGAGGACAAGAAGAAATGTCGCAAGGCCTACGTGCGTGTAGGCAACGGGAACCCACGACTCCGTGAGCTACAGGCGCATTAGGACAAATGAGATTAAATAAACGTTTGTCATGATCATAGCGAGCTTTCGTTCAGGACCCCGCCTTGACAGCGCGTGAACAGGAAATCAGCAGTAATGACTAGACGTCGAAGGCGTGAAGGCTTTTTACGAATGCAAGGAAAGCACTTGCATATATTTTGCGGAAGTAAGCAGAGGTGGACAAGTGTAATTATAAATGTTTTTAAAGTCCTGCGCTTGGTGCGTACAATCAATATCAAACAGTTGATTAGAACACAAACATGTCCTATTTTTTTCATAAACTTATTTGGTCTCACATGAGCAGACGTCATGATAGCATAGTTACAGAATGAATACGGTTATCAGCTTATGATAAGTGCCCTAAGGATAAAGGTTATTATTTGTATTTCCAATGATGCCGCAGGACTGCGCTGGCTTAGTGGTCAAATCAATCTTAACCCACTAGGGAGGACAGGACTCTATTAGCTCATGGGTTTCTCAGGGTACTGCCAGTTATTTCATCATTTCATTCCGTCACTGCTTCATTTTAAACTCGCTTCACCCCATTCACCAGTTAAACACAGATCATTACACACACACTCATACATACATACATATTCAAATACATACATACACTCATGTTATATCGAAATATCAAGTGATAATTATTTTTCAATACTTTTAATTTATATTCTTCCTAATATACTGGACAGGTGAAGGTTTTTTATTATCATCTTGGGTAGTAAATAGTGGCATATATGATAAACACCTAATGACATCATTCGCACATAGTTCCGAAATTATGGTATGCTCGCGACATTTATCGGGCGGAAGATATTTTTCCAGTAGCACGTACCAAAATACCGTTCAAAGATAACCATGTCATCTTCGACTATTGTGGAATGATCATCCTGCATATTTTAGGAAATGCGCTGCTTACAACATATATCATTTGGATACAGATAAAATAATTCTGCCTCCGTTCGGTGCGCTTCAGTAGGTCTATTATTACATATTTTTCCAAAGCCCTACAATCGCTAAGATTTGAAGCACTTAGTCTGGCCTCTCTGCCTATAAACTTGAGGTGCAAAACTACGCAAGACGTAAATAAAAATGTGAAAGTATTTCCCTCAAATGTATTTCAAGTAAGTACGGTAGCCACGATAACAGTTCTGACGGCAGTGCTAGTATGTCGCTCACCAAGTGTGTGTGAATTAATCGTTACTTAACTACCAGCATAGTAATTCATATGTAAACAGAATGAAATGTTGCAGGATCATTTCGTGGATGTGTCATCGTCATTTGCGATGCGAGCTTAAACTTAAGTAATATTCGTTTAGACATATGCCGTCATTATTTTGAATTTTGCAACTGAAAAGGCTTACTGAGAAATTTAAAAGATTGACGTGTATGTTATTTTCAATTTGATTACTAAAACATTAAAATATTTTGGGGGTAGCCTTAATTTTTTATACATTTGTTTAAATTATAATTTAAAATTAGAAAGAGAAGTGAAACAAATGCGTATCACTCGATTCGACAAGGAAGGGCATCGATTCAGCTAACTCCCAACTTTAATAGTTGTACGCTTCTTTCTGGAAATGTGTTCGGGAAAGTGACATACACATATTTCATACAGCATGGGAGATCTACACGCGTCAGGCTTTTAATTTGTTGTACGTCGGATCGCTAAGAGCAGAAAAGTTCTGAGGAGTTTAGTTGGTGCTCCAACGGTTTGGGAGAAAAAAGATTGTTTCGTGAAAGTCTTGTGTTTTTTACGGGAAATGAACCGTTCTCGGTTCCCGGCGATGACATGTTGGGATTTGCGCGTCTTGGGAAAAGTGGCGGACGTTGTCGTTGTCCGTCCTGCTTTCTCGAGGCGTTCCCATACACCTACTCCAGTTGCAGTCCTTCTGTGTTCCTTGTCCACCGCACCTCGCCCCTGTCGGCGCCGTTACGCACGTTCAAGTGGCAAAACTGTTTCCACCGTATTAGCGTATTTTATAATTATTCGGTTTTGCACCTTGTCTTATACAGAAACATTGTCTGTCATAGTTTGTTTTCCTAAGAAAATTTGTACTGTTGCTGGTAAATAGTTTAATCTAACGTAGTCGAGTGCATTATTAATTTCGGTAGCCAATACTGCTAATAAGAAACTTAAAACTTAACAAATTACGTGAAAATTATTTTAGAGTTTAATTGTATGCCATGTCAGTATTTTACTAAATCAATGAAAGTCTTCAAGGCATATAATAAATTATTTATTTAATGTTTTATTTCCGAATTGATTTTTAACAACAAAAATTTCGAAGAATTTTGACGTTTGTTGTTTCGCTGTATTGTAATCATGGTCATGAGAAACAGCAGCGCAGACCCGTAAAATTTAAGAGCAGAAATATCAATAAGGCGAAAATATTGTATCAGATTTTCGATGGCGACAATTTGACCAAAGCTTGATGTATTTTAAAAATACCAAATTACTGTATATGTGAAAAATTCCCTGGAACACAGATTATGAAAAACGTAACATGTGAAAATTATATGAAATATTTTGTTAAAGTTGTTTTAGTTTTTATCAATTTTTAAACATAGTAAAATAATGAATTCCGAACTTTTTCCTGCAGTCAAGATCCTTTTTCGACTATTTTTTCAGAAAGCAAAATAAAAATTGAGGATTTCTGGCATCTTGCTTGTGTCATAAATAAATTATTTTCCGTATTTTAAAGGCAAAAACCCTGCAGCAATGTGCCGGCCGGTTCGGTTGTGTGCACAGAGGGGTGGATGTGTTGTATCGCCAGACACGCGCATGCGCAGTGTAAGCAGAGCAGACGGACATGATCCTTACTCACGGGCGCGCTAACTGTAACTGTGCAGCGGCGAGACGTATGTGCCGGCCAGTTCGGTTGTGTGCACAGAGGGGTGGATGTGTTGTATCGCCAGACACGCGCATGCGCAGTGTAAGCAGAGCAGACGGACATGATCCTTACTCACGGGCACGCTAACTGTAACTGTGCAGCAGCGAGACGTATGTGCCGGCCAGTTCGGTTGTGTGCACAGAGGGGTGGATGTGTTGTATCGCCAGACACGCGCATGCGCAGTGTAAGCAGAGCAGACGGACATGATCCTTACTCACGGGCGCGCTAACTGTAACTGTGCAGCAGCGAGACGTATGTGCCGGCCAGTTCGGTTGTGTGCACAGAGGGGTGGATGTGTTGTATCGCCAGACACGCGCATGCGCAGTGTAAGCAGAGCAGACGGACATGATCCTTACTCACGGGCACGCTAACTGTAACTGTGCAGCGGCGAGACGTATGTGCCGGCCAGTTCGGTTGTGTGCACAGAGGGGTGGATGTGTTGTATCGCCAGACACGCGCATGCGCAGTGTAAGCAGAGCAGACGGACATGATCCTTATTCACGGGCGCGCTAACTGTAACTGTGCAGCAGCGAGACGTATGTGCGCGGACACGTTTCCTAATAGACGATGCCCGAACGAAAATACGTATTTTTAAGGGTGCGATCATCCATTGAAAGACGTCTGCAGAGCTGTATTGACGTCCATGCTGCACATTTTGAACATTTGAACACTCTAGGTAGTGTACTCGGCATGTATACTCCGTCCGCCGTAGCATCCCCAGTGGCAATTTTTAGTTGGGCCAACATAAGCCCAACATTTGTTCCAAGGCTGGGCCAACGTTGAATAAATTACGTTGGCATGACATCAAAATGACACCCGGGCCTTCGTTGGCCCAACGTTATGTTTTCAGTTGGATGCCAACCAAAATAGAACGTATTTCCAACCAAACACCAACATGTTATTTTTTACCACTTTCCGCGTCTGGATACCATTTGGTAATTATTGTGTTACATAAAAGATGCCAACTGATAATCTTAATTTTATTCCCCAGTAGCAAAATTTGGATGGGCTAACATTAGCCCAACGTTTGGATCTACCGTTGGACCAATGTTGGCGTATTACGTTGGCCCGACGCCGAAATGTCCCTTGGGTTTATGTTGGCCCAAAATGACTTTTATGCTGGTTGTCAACTGAAATAAAACATTTGCCCAACATAATTTTATACTTGTATGCAAACTGTCAAGAGTAGTGTCTTTTTTTTTTAGAAAGGCATTCAGACAGTCATTTAACCACAGTTAGCAGTTTTGCTAAGATGTGTTATTGCATACACAATGCCAACCAAGAAACAACGTTCTGCCAACGTTGCGTTGGTTACCAGTGCTTTAAATAAAATTTACCCATTAACAAGAAAAATTTAAGAAAAAAATAGTTCTATAATTTTTGATTTCGTATCACTTTACATTATGACATGACAGTTCCATGGGTAGATATCGGATTCGAACACGCGCCCTTTGGATTAGTAATCAGACGGGATATTCACTAGACTGCGATAAATTCTTGTCGTTTGATAAAGAAATGTATTCAAGTAATTATAATCCAGTTCAATATATTGTCTTATTCTTTTTATGTATTTAAGTCAGATTTTACTACTCTGAAACTAAATTTAAAACCTACCAGTTACAATTATACATATATATATATATACAGGGGAGGGACAAAATTATATGAACACCATGCAATAAAGTACATTTTGTTGCATGTTGGCTACACTGCTTCCGTGTAAATAATGCGACGAGTATGTATTGCACAGTTTACGTGCCAAGTCTTGTAAGTTATATTATACGCTTTGTTCTGCGACGGTTAAAACAAGCGATCGGAGAAATGTGTGATCTCTCAGACTTCGAAAGAGGGAAAATCGTTGGTGCTCGGTTGGTGGGAGCGTCTGCGACGAAAACAGCTGAATTGTTTAACGTTTCACGAGCGACAGTATCCACGGTACTGACAGCATACACAAAACATGGTAAAACATCATCGGCGAAGAGGAATAGTGGGCGAAACCCAAAGTTAACTGACAGAGACCGATGAACATTAAAAATAATTGTGGCCAGACAACATAAAACTACCGCGGCAAAAGTGACAGCAGAACTCAACACTCACGTGAGTAATACTGTTTCGGCAAAAACAATACGGCGGGAGCTCCACAAAGCTAACATTCATGGAAGGGCTGCAATTGCGAAACCATTTATAACGGAAGCCAACGCTAAGCTGCGAAAGAAGTACTACTTGTTACCAACCAAACATCAACCATTTAAAATTACAATTGCAATAGGTTATGACATTTTCTGATTTAGTTACATAATTGTCTGGATTGTGCTAAGTAATCTGGTAACATTTTCGTAGTAGGAAACCTTTGTTGGCATTTTACGTTGAGCCAAAGTTGTATTAATGTGTGTGGTCCAATCCAACATATTGCCAACCTTTCCAACGAAGTGCCAACGTAAGTGTTACTGGGAAGATTAGGTTAAGTTTTGGTCGTGAAACAATGTTGGCTCTACGCACACACATTTACAAAACACCAACCGTTGTATTTCACACGTTTATCCAAAGTTCCACCAACACATTAAAAACACCACATTTTCTATTTTAACAGTTTTTATAAATTATTTTATTATATCTTTATTTTATTGTATGCTTGAACACAATTTTTTATTAAATATATAAGGTGGGATTTGGTTGGAAAACAAAGTTGGGCCAAAGTCAAATTTATGTTGGATTCATACACATTTCCCAACCAATTTCCAACGTTGGCCCTATATATGTTGCTACTGGGGACTTGCAATATGTTCTTGCTTTTTTTGTTTTAGTGACATTTTCTTGAGAGCGCTAAGTTACCTCACAAAATATGCATGGTAGTAACTTGTTGGCATAATGTACATTACAGAATGTTGGCTCAACATAAAATACCATACCAAATCCCAACCGTTGAGTTTCCAACACTGAAACAACATATAACCAACTAAACATATATCATAGAAAATTATCTCACATCTTGAAAACCTTTATATTATTTAACGTAAAAGAAAGATGCGCTGTTTTCTTTATGAAATATTTTTTCGTAATTTGAAATTATATGTTGGTTGAACAACACTATCCCAACAGAAGAAAACATACCAATTACCAATATTATGTTCCCCAACTTGTTACCAACCATTTACCAATCATTTTTAAGTTTAAAATAATTACATGTGCTGGCATTTTCTGATTTAATGACATCATTTTCTTTAGAAGGCTAAGTAATCTCACAAAATGTCCATAGCAGAAATTTTCAGTTAACATATTACGTTGGGCCAACGTTATTTTAATATTCGTGTTCCAACCCAACGTTCAGCCAACCTTGCCAATCAAAGTCCAACCGTTGGCAGAACACATGTTGCTGCTTGGGAAGGTCCCCTAGGTTTGGAGGGTGATTGCGTGAATGGGAAGTTGAATCGGCCACATGTTTATTACAATATTTTCATTCACATATTACATACTATCTATGTTTTAAGCAGAGGTCATAATTTTTTTTAAACAATCTGCATATCGCCGGTGGTGAGCGTGACTACCTCGATGAACACGTTCGAGGAAGGTGTATAGGAAGAGTAGGGACTTGTCACTTAGCATGCTCGCTTCTCTGAGCCAACGCCGCTCGACTTCTTGAGGGCCACGTGAAGAGTTAGTCTACTATACGTCAGTTGACACGGCAGAGCACGACGCCGCAAGGATAAGAACTGCCTCAGATACGATCCGCAATAATCCCGCCTTGTTCTTGTTAAGGCGTAAAAATCCCGCCTTGTTCCAGTTGAAGCTAAGGCGTTCCAACGCATGCATGCAATCTGTTGCAAAGTGTCTTTGACAACCTAATGAATGCAGTTATGGTAAGTAGTGAACGAGGTTTGGTTTAATGAAAATACGACGAGAGTACCTGGCACCAAAATACACGCACTATTTAGAAATAACCACCGTGGGCCTGAGGGCACAGATCCCACTGTGTCGCAATCCTTTGTATGTCTTTCTCAATGAAAGTCCTTGGCCATGAGAGCAGCCAATCCTTCACAGCATCCTTCAATTCAGCGTCCGAGGTAAACCTCCGCCCGTTCAGATGCTTTTTGAGGGAGCTAAGCACGCGAAAGTCACAGTTTGGCAGGTCCAGGACTGTAAGGTGGATGTACCAGTACTTCCCCACCGAAATTTGGAGAGAAGAGTTGTTTACTTGGACATGTGTCCGGGCATTATCGTACAACAACACACCAGCGCTCAACATCCCAGGACGTTTGTCCTTTATGGCACGATGCAAAAGGTTGCAATGTCTCATAGCACGCCTGACTGCTGATGGTGGCTCCGTGTTCAAGGAACTCAATCAGCAGCCGTCCTTGGTCATCCTTGCTCTTGGTCCAGCTTTGAATCTCTTTTGGCGGGGGATAAATTTATCCACTGCATCTGGATCGCTTCGTTTCGGCTTCGAAATGACGACACCAGGTTTCGTCACCTGCCACTAGTCTCGTCAAGAGTGTGTGGTCCTGGTGACACCACAGCAAGCGCTGGAGTAAGAGGCCCATGCGCAGACTCTTTTGTTCCTCTAATAACATCTTCGGCACTAAATGCGGGCAAACGTTTCTGTGCCCCATCCCGTAATGCAAAATCACCCAAATGCTGACACCTAATTGGCATGCCATACTTCGTATGGTGAGATGAAGATCACCTTTCAGAAGTTGTTACACCTGTACGATAAGGTCGAGAGTGATGGCGATGGTTGATTCTCCAACATAGGCCGAAGTGGATGGCCATAGCCTACTCGTAATGTTTATTATCATGGCTTCCTCTGTCCGAACGCATGTCGTCATGCTGATGTAATGCGCACGTAACATCGATCGAGTTGCACGGTGTCAAACCCCACACCTGGCTTTCGCGTAATGTGCGGGGTGTTTTTTCTGCAGTCCTCGTCACTTTTTCATTTGACCGACCCTCGTAATGAACAGTCACACGTAAACCACGCGTAATGTAAAGCTGAAAAATGAAACGACACCCATACATACAGACCACGCATTTTGCCTGCCTTCATTGTACTGGAGTTGTTGAGTTGAGAGCTCTTAACAACGAGGTCTTGAAAGCCGACGAGGGTGAAATGTGGTGATAATGCTTGTTTAGTAACTGGGCTTATTATAATGCCGATTGTTGGTGAGACATTTTATATTTGCACAAAATGAAGCTTATCGAGTAAAATAATGATCCAAAATAAATACATTGTCAGTAGTTATACTAATCGTTATTCTAACGACATGTTAAGCTGACAAAATCGGTCGAGTGGTTGACCTTCACTAGATTGTTAACTATGTAAATAAGCGCTTTAATATAAAAATATATGAGAAAATACCAAACAGCACTTGAATTCGTAATAATATTTGTGACATGTGATCAACCACTCTCACGTTACATTTGGAGCCAAAATTATATTGTGTTCCCGGGTTCGAATCCCAGGTAAGATTTGGATGTGACAATTTTAGATTTTGATTAAGATTTTAATCCGCTTCCCTTCCCAACTAGCTTTCAGAAATACAAGGGTTGGCATTAAAATGCCCTGAAATATATTAAATATATATTAAATTGGCTTTAACTTAGCATGCTTATGCATTGGTAGGTTAAAAGTGGCAGTGCTTCCTCATTACAGTGATCCTTTCACAAACCAGGTATTGAATCGGTGCTCAAATTCTAAGTCGCCATGCTGGTTGGTTGTAGAACTACCTTCTCGTAACACGAGTGCGTCTGATAAAATTCTTCGCAGTTACGATCGCCGAGGGGCTTAGTATCGTTTCCAAGTCGCAGTGGAACTGCGGGCGAAATTACAGAATGCACTGGCAAGCACCGCGCTTCACACGGAGTGAAACTCCAGCTATTGGGCAGCGAACCGTGACAACTATACGACTCCGACCAAAGGAGAATACAAGAGTTACGTAAATGGGTCAAATTCTCCGTTAACTTTTATAGGGAGTTAAACAGTTAAAATATGTATATGACAATAAAAACTACTTTATTTTCCCCCCTTGATAATAAACAAGAAAATGCCTTAATAGCGACAGTAATTACGTATTAACTGGAAAGAAAGGTTGAATGGGGGAGGTGATGTGAATATTTACCGAGGTTAGATTTACGATTTTAATTAACGAACACCACATAAATATGAACAGAAGTATAAAACCACTCTACCGTTCCGATTGTTACGACATAAATGGTGTGTATTGAATGCGGAAGTTGACCGCTTCATAACCTGAGAAGACAGGCGGGAAATGTGGACTGCGCTGTGAAGCGGCTGTCAGACGCGAGCGATGTGACACGCCGATCAGATAGGAGAGGGATGGCAGGTCGGCTGGCGGTCAGAGAGCAGGTGCTCCACTTTAGAGAGAGACGCTAGAGAGACACGTGACTGAGCGCGGCAACCGCGCCAGCCAGGCGCGCCCAGCCGTCTGGCGGAGACGGCATCTCGAGCCGCCTCCCAGTCTCGCCGTGCCCGCCGCAGTGTTGCCAGTATTCACACAGAGAATTACACTAGACCACGAGCGAAAACCCACCATAATGTGCACAATGCATATCCACATTGTACTCCTTCGCACAACAAAAATGCCCTTAATTATAATTTAACTTAAGAAGCTACCATTAAAAAAAATCATTAATTTTCTGTCCCTTGATATAAATAAAATTTAATAAATGTACACGTTGTGTAACTGTAGTTGCAAAAAAAAAAACTGACAATAAATATATAGGCTGTTCACGGTAAAGTGAGCACTTTTGACGCCCTAGTTACTTTTCCCTTTCAGCCATTCTTTATTCTTTTACCAAATTTTTAAATAAAAATTGCCATTTAAGTAATAAACACAGTATGTATACTCCACCGCACTCGGAAGTTAAAGTCTAAGGCTAAAATAAAATATATTTATTGACTATTATTCAAAACGAGAGGACATTCAAAAGTGCGCACTTAACCGTGAATAGCATATACACAGCATCAACAATGTAAAAAATGACGATACTTATAATGCAACGCCACCATTTCATTTAATAACATTCCTTTAATGTTATTTCGTATGCTATGTGAGCACTGGTACTATTTTAATATAAACTTGTTTAAATAATTACTGAACACTAACATGCGTTTGTTATGTTTGATATCTTAAAATTAAACGAACCCTTCAGTGTTATTTATTTTACAAATAGAATACCATAAATCAATTTCATAAACATTTTTAATGAAAAATACTTACAACACAGCCCTTCACTGAGTGATTTTAATTCATATTGACTACGATATTAATATAGTGTTGTACATGTACATATACGGAAATGTAAGTTTCATTTAAATAAAAATCATGGTACTTGTAATGTTAACAACAGTATGAAACCGTTGCTATGTATAGTTTTGTGTTTTGACGTTTAAAAATAAATTAAGAAAACAAGGATGTTATAATACTAATTAATTTAAAGTAATTTCAGTTTTGCAATACAATTTTTTATGACTATTTGAACTGTTATACACGAATCTTTTAAAAATACTGTGTGAATGATGCCACTTCATTTATGTCTGGTTTTAATATTTCCCATTTTCTATCAATGTAAATACTTTAAGTGACATATATACACTGAAGAGAAACTGGTCTTAATTTATTTTTACATTTCGTTAAAGATATGAATAAAACTTAGAGTTAATTTTTTTGTAATATAATCCTTAATACATCAATTACTTTTGTTATACTACTTACAGTATTACTAATCAATGACTCTACTGCTCAACACACAGTTTGTTAAATAAAATATTTTAAAGCTTAGTTTGAATACAGCTGCAAAAGTTCTGTGTAGTGAATTGTTAGATTAATTATATTAGAAAGTAAGTTATGATTAAATGTTACACCTAAAATATCAAAGTACTGAAAAGTAATTCCTCTAGTGGAAAAAAATGTGCTTTACTACGTCACTGACTACGATTTGTTAGGGAGGAATCTTATTTAAGAAAATGATAGTATTTAAGCCAATTTAGTAGTTTTCTAGTTATAAGATTTACATGTTTCTTGTTGGTATACCTGTTATTTTCATCTCATAATTTTGTTATTTCCAGCCTACTTTAACAAATATAGTAGATTTTATCACTTTTTTAATTTTCAACATTGTTCTGAGCTGAAGGAGACTTACGCATATAAAAGTCACCTACTGAGTAAAGGAGTTCAGCCAAGTTACTTTAAAATTAGAGCCTAGTAGCATTTTATCCAAAAGTAACGAAAAGTAGTTGAAGTTACATTACTTTCACAAGTAACTAATTAACTGAAGTTATTTTTAAAATGTAACTTACCAATAACTGCAGCCATGCAGGGAAAATTGCTACAAATCTTGATACTTAAATTTCTAGTTAATAAATTTATTTAATCTTAGATTCTGATTGTATCATGGACATAAAAGTATCACTCATATTAGTGACCTACACTGTTGACTATCAGAAATGCAACACCAAGAAGAACGCACCTGAAGAACCCTACATTGGGTGAATGCGTAGAGTAGGGCAGAGTAGAGTAGGGCAGGACAATGACGTGATTAGTTGTTCAGCCGAGTGGCGCAGCACGTACGCCAATGCCTACACTAGTTGAGGTCGGGAAGCAGCTGAGAGGAAGTCGCATTGTGTTTCTCCGCCATCCGCGTGCACAGGCGGAGAGAGCGTGCCACGCCGAAGAACGCGACAAACATACGAACAGGTTTCCGCTTGTGACCGAGGGAGAATCGTGGGCTAGCGGGATTGGGGGTAATCCTACCGTGATGCTGACTCTCGAGTTAGAAGAAATGCGATCACAGTGAAGCAGAAAGGGGATCAGCGGGCCGAGGATGGACGGGCTGAGAGACGCACAGGAAGCCGACGGACCCGTCGCACCAACGAGCACAAGGACAAACATCCAGTGCGCACGGCGATTACAGACCGCGCAACCACATCCAAACACCCTCGCTCAGGAGTTCGAGCACGCGACACGTCAGTCTGTGCAAGCACGCACGGTTCGTCCTCCATTTGCAGCATCAGGACATCATGTCCTGGCGTCCGTTACTGCGACTACCACCGACTGCTAACCAGAGGCGCCTGTGGCTGCGATGGTGCGTGGGACGTAGCATCTGGAGGGACACATAGCATGCCGTCGTCTTCTCCGACGTCTCCCGCTTCTGATTCTAGAAACACGATGGTCGCATCCATGTCAGGCGGCACCATGACGCACGCCTGGCTGAGTCTTCATTATGCACAGTAATATCGGCCCAGCACCGGGCGTTATGGTATGGGTTGCCATCGGATTCCAGCCCCCGCTCACGCCTAGTCCGCATCACTGGTACGCTTATCAGTAACCGTTACATCGAAAATAAGGGTTTAAAGTCCACTGAAAATGCCCTCTCCACGAACTCAATTTTAAGTTTTCCTTTTCTCGTGTCTTAATTTGGACAGACTGTACAATAACGATATCATCATCCTATAGTTTTCGAGGGTGCTCTATCGATTGAAATGAGGTGGTGGAGGTGGCGGAGGCGTTGGAGAATGGAACAGGATAATGAGCGACCGCATGTGGCACACATCGCCCGACGGTTCCTGGATAACCACGACGCCTCGCTGCTTCCTTGGCCTGCGTCTACCGCGTGCTCAGACGACGAGTTCTCTGCCACAGGGCACCCGCGGCCACAGCGCATGAACTTTGGGGCACGCATCGAAGCAGCGCGGACGGAGATAACCCACACGAACATACATAGTATCTTCCTTACAACGCCTTGACGTGCAGCAGCGGTTATTGCTGCCCGTTATGGGGCCACACAGTACTGATTGGCCATGTTCTGTACGTCATACCGAGCTACAATAAAATTCATGCATGTGTATGATGGGTACTCTGTCCAATAAATGTGGTGGTGAGAGCTCGCGTGATTCTTGGTGTTGCAATTTTAATGACCAGAAGTGTATTTAAGTTCCTAAAAGTTTCTCACTTTCACTTTACGGATTCATGAATAAAGTAATCGGGCCTATGTCGATGTTAATTTTATATCGGTTGTTTTTGAACTACACTGACAAACTCCAACAGATTATTTATTCCTTATGAAAAATTGGACGAAAATATCTGTAACACTTTTTCCATAAATTAATAATTAAGGGTGTTAATGTGCCCCCAAAATAGAATTTTAAAATTATTTTCGTTTCAAATACCAGAAACTACTTGCAGTTAAGCTACAAATCGGTGAACAGTTTTTTGTAGAGCGGAGATCTTCCACGTCTGAAAACGCAGTTGACAATTATCATCCTCTTTCATGGTGAACATGGGGGTTGCCATTTTATTTTTGGATGAAACTTTCTAACTTGAAGACGTTACGATTTCAACTTCGGAACCAGATTTGTTTCTGGTAAGTGTATTTTCCTGGACTGTGGTTTTAAAGATGTCGAGTATCGTTAGCATGGGAGGATAAGGGTGACGCCCACCAGGCGATGGTTTTTCGTGGTGAGATCCACACATTGCCGTCGTCCCTGCTGTTTAAGACAATATGAGGCACTAAGATCCAGAGGCGATGGAAAAAAATTGTGAATAGACGGAAGTACCCCAAGAAAACCAACCGGTCAACAGCAACGTCCACCATGTCTCCTACGTGCGGAAAATCTGGGCATGATGGCACCGGGGACGTGATAGGGAGTGTTATGATAAAATAGGAAGCTTTCAGCTTACATGATTTCAAGTTGGAATGCTTCAAATTGGAGGAAATTGTAATAACTGCACCGTTGTGTACAGAGTCTAAAGACGACGGCACCAATTTGATTATTGCGGGCTCTGAACCAATTGATTTTATGCCGGGTAGTTTGATTCGTACCATTGCTGGTTCGAACTCCTTACATTCGCCTCAGAGTTGCTGTTATAGAGAACCCGTACACTGTTAGAAAATTATTCCGTAAATTTACGGAAAATATCGGTTGCAAATTATCCAGACATCTTCCTGAAATTACGAACTTTTAGTTTTTTTTTCCAATAACGTTCTCTCCTTAAATTTTATATAAATCTCAGTGAATTCACGGAACGTGTCCATAAACTTTCGTTATGTGGGTGTTTCACTGTGTGTAAAAATGACTATAAAAAATTTTAAAAATTTTGTCGGGGAGAGGGATTAGAACTAGGAAAAAAAATTGACAGGCCGTCACGTTATCCACTCTCCAACCACGGTTCACCTAAAGACAATGTTGTATATATGGAATTAATATAGAATGACATTCGTACTCCTCTTAGTTTCTAGTCACGTTAGAGTATGTGCGAGTTTGTTTTTTTTATTTCAGATTTACAAACAGGGGTAAGGAAAATATTTTTTTTTCGATATGTTTTTCATTACATATAGGAGAAATTAATCAAAGTTTAAATATTTTGTCATCTATTGGGATTTTAACACTAATCGATCAAATTAACCCTTAATAACTGGAACCACTCACCTACCACACCTTTATACGAAGTGCTGTATTTAGTTAATATGGATTTAACACGAAAGTGATGAGTGACGAACGCGCCTCTCTTAGTTTCAAGTCGTGTTAGAGCGCTAGATATTTTGTTTTATTTGCGGTTTATAAAACGAGGTTACGAAAAAATAATTTTATTTTCGTTGTGTGCTTATTTCATTGTGTATACATAATGTTTTGTCCTGTAGCGGAATTTGAAAAAGAATGAAAAAAATTGGCACTCCATGAGTGGTTTGCCACTCACCTACTACTATTTTACAGGAAGTAGTATTGTGAAGATGGGATTTTATACGCTTCAGGTATCATCGGCATTGTTCG
The DNA here is from genome assembly GCA_002778355.1 of Clitarchus hookeri. NCBI lineage: Eukaryota > Metazoa > Arthropoda > Insecta > Phasmatodea > Phasmatidae > Clitarchus > Clitarchus hookeri. Next base: position 312,309 of record NQII01001290.1, read on the forward strand.
TATCTTAAAATCGAAACCATAAGAATACGAATAGCTTCCGTATTTTATATTTACGGAGCTCATTTCCGTTATTCGTCATTACGGAGTGTCATCCCGTAAATTAACTCTACATCTCCGTAAACGTTTCCGTAAATCTCAAGACAGTGTAGAAATAAAAAATACAATGCTTAAGGACGAATCTGTATAATGAAAATCACATCGAAAATTGTATGATTGCAGCACCGACCTTAAATTAAGTTCTACAAAAACATACTGGGATTTTCCTACCATTCGGCAGTCATTAAATACTATTACGGATGCCCCACTCCTTTATCTTTTTGTTTCGAGTATCCTATGATCTCCCTTTGAGGACAAAGCAAAGAAATTAATATTTGTTAGATTAATTGCATTTCACGTGTAGTTCCTTCAAAATAAAGAAAACTCGAAAACTCAACTAAACATACTAAAACTATAACTAAAACGTAAAAACACATCAAATAGTTACTAATCGCTTAGTAAATGTGTGGAAGTTTGCACGTGTCCTCAAAAAAAAAAAAAAAAAAAAAAAAAAAAAAAAAAAAAAAAAGCAAAAAANGAGGAAGCCTGCTCGTTATTTGAAATTAAAATAACTAGTACTTGACGATCAAATACACTCTTTCTAACATGAACGACTAGTCCGTGGTGCGATACATGTTTGGCGCAGAATTAGTGTGTTGTTTTGAGGTAAATATGCACTTTCTAGAGCCCTGTCTAGCTTCTACTTTCAGGACAGTTTGTTGTCTCCCAAAACAACACGTGAAAACTAAAGAATTAATTACATTCAGTTACCGCTAATTTTAATTATTACACTTTTAATTCGACGGTTAAACATAGAACTGTTTTCAAACCTCTTCGCTAGCGTTACTGTAGATAAGAAAATGTTTACATAATTTCACATGTATGAAGTTAAGGGCAAAGTTAAATTTGTATGGTTAATTTCAAAAGTGCTTAATAAACCACAGACATTTGAAAACAGACTCACAGGGGCTACTTAACCAATGACTATCAAGAACATTTCGATGTGAAAATATTACAAAAGTAATGGTTTTACTAAAAAATCATCGGATATGATGGAAGCCTAGCACATTTCACATTTAACAAAAGTTGAGATAAGAAGTGGATTTAAACCAGAGGTGTATAACATGGTTGCTTTTTACTTCCCTTTTCAAGCAACACATGCCCAAGAACGCACTTTGCGTTATCGGCTACATACAAATATAACGTTGGACAATCCTTACAATATACTTCATTGATGGCTGAAATGTTTTGTTAAAAAAGCAAAATAACTTAAAATCATATATCAAACATAGAAACCGACTACTAGCAAAAATTAACTTATCAGTCAGCTGGAAATGTATGGGCTATTCACGGTAAAGCGAGTACTTTTGAAAGCCCTCTCATTTGGAATAATAGTCAATAAATGTATTTTATTTTAGCCTTACACGTTAACTTCCGAGTGCGGTGGAATATACACACTGTGTTTATTACGTATATGGAAATATTTATTTAAAAAAAGTGGTTGAATATAAACATTTTCTGAAAGTAAAAAGTAACTAGGGCCTCAAAAGTGCTCACTTTACCATGAACAGCCTATTACGGAAAAAGTAATGCTGAGAGAGGGAGAGAGAAAGAAACAAGAGAGAGAAAATAGGAGGAGGATGAATTAAGTGTAAGGAAACATATGCGTTTGAGAAAGAAATAAGGAAGTATTCAGAGAACATGTTTCATGTTTTTCGAAAATTTGAAGTGTAGGACTGAACAAAACATAACAGAATTCTTCCGTATTTTATTTTCAAGAAAAATAAAAACTGGTCTGACAGCATAAGAAAACATATGTCAGAAAATATGAAATGATTTGAACACGTAATTAGGAAACCAATACTAAGATTTGTTCAGGGACCCGCTATTTTCAGCGTCTGGGGCAGAGAAGCGCGGGGGTGATAAGGGCTACACAGTTACGCACATCAAGTGCAACATGGCCACTAAGAGCAAATTTCTGAACTGGCATGCAGTCTTCTCGTCGTGCTGCTTGTACCTATGGGACTTTCAGCCGTGACCGTGTTGGTGGAAATTCTGTGGCAATGTTCAGTGTAGGGTCCTTGAATATTTTTGTAATGTGTGTATATTTTGACATTCAGTTCTTTGAAAAAATAGTTTTTAGTTATGTTGAAGTGCTCTGAAATAGTGTTACTAATGTGCATGACGTCTTGAAAGCCGTCAACAGGCGTTTTGTCCTTTTCGTAGCTTAGCGTATTGGAAGCACGTTTAATAGTGAGTGAGCGAATAGATTTGGACGGCTTTTAACGCCAAGGTCCAGAGAGCCGATGAGGGTGAAGTGAGATGAGTATGGAGTAGCGCCGGAACGCAAGGGGTGGAGGAAACGGGAGATCCCCGAGAATACCCGCCGACCAGCGGCATCGTCTGACATGATTCCCACTTGCGAAAATCCGGAGTGAACTGGCCGGGGATTGAACCCAGTTCGCCTTGGTGGGAGGCGAGTAGTTTGATCGCTCAGCCACCGCGGCCCCACACGTTTAATGGTTTCATGGAAAAACGTGAATTTAAAACACAGCAACGCAGTTCAAAGGCCTGGTAGGCGAACCTATTATAGCTGCGTGTACCGTAAATTAAATGTAAAGGAAAAAGGAAAGTGGTTGTCCCTACTTTTCAATGCTCCCAAATGCAGTAAATAATAAAATGATCGGAAAAGTCTATAAGTAATATACAGGAAACTGTGTATAGACGAACAATTTTTGTCAGGAGAAGTGTGGATAAAACTGTCGTAAAGGTAGCCAAACTTCACTATATTTGCATTTAATAGCGACAATGTAAAATAAAGAATGGTGAATGAGTCTTCTTTAAGGGCAAATAAACTACACATGAGAAGGCATGTTTTCCTGACCTGCTCAACACTGCTATCGCCCTCCTCTTCGCTGTCCCTCTCGATGAGATTACTAGTACTGCAAGTCCTCTCGCAACGACCAACGTCCAGCTCGACTCCGTAGCCCAGCATTCCTGAAATACAAGTAACCATCCATAGGTAACAAATACACTGCTTATACACATTAAAGTAGACCTTACTGTGCCACCAGTTAGCCATTGGAAAATAAAGTTTGAAACGACGTCACCATATGTAATAGAGTAACTCGTTAATTACCAGGCCAAAACATATATTGCAATTAATAGAGTTAGTAGGCTTTCGCGGTCGTTGTCTGAATAATATTGGCTTACGAGATTCAAATAAGTGAGATCGAAGGTTCTCTGCCATCAGTGAGAAATGAAGTAACAGCAGAAAATCTCGTTGGGATATACAGAATAACCAGTACATGTGGCAAGAGATATATTTGGGCAAACTGGCAGAATAATCACTGCCAGAACTGAAGCACCCACCAGCTACTAATATATAACAAAATCCAACATCAGCCATTGCAGAACACTCAATCGAAACAATTCAGCATTGATTGACAAATGCAATACCATCACCAATATATCCGACTTCAAAGAATAGGTTCATCAGAGAGTATATTGAAATATTGAAACACCCCCACAACATGAACAGGGAAGATGGCTATAAATTAAGTTAAATCTGGCTGTCCCTATTCAAAATTTCAGGTAAATCGACGGGCATACCACCCTGGTAACCTGGCGATCTTAATATCGTCGGGGTTCAACTGGGTAGGGCGGGATCAGCACTTGGATGGGTGAACGTCCGAGGAACGATCCGTAGCCGAAGGCTCACATCAAGCACTAAGTTGGGCCACTAGGGTCTTAACCAGGTTAGGTATGCATTGAGGTGAGCTCGTGTCAACCAGGTACTCTATCCAACCTGCCCTGACTGGGATACCAGGCCCACTAGGGTCTTAACAAGGTTAGGTAGGCATTGAGGTGAGGTCGTGTCGACCAGGTACTCTATCCAACCTGCCCTGACTGGGATACTAGGCCCACTAGGGTCTTAACAAGGTTAGGTAGGCATTGAGGTGAGGTCGTGTAGACCAGGTACTCTATCCAACCTGCCCTGACTGGGATACTAGGCCCACTAGGGTCTTAACAAGGTTAGGTAGGCATTGAGGTGAGGTCGTGTCGACCAGGTACTCTATCCAACCTGTTCCTGACTGGGATACTAGGCCCACTAGGGTTTTAACAAGGTTAGGCATTGAGGTGAGGTCGTGTCGACCAGGTACTCTATCCAACCTGTCCCTGACTGGGATACTAGGCCCACTAGGGTTTTAACAAGGTTAGGCAGGCATTGAGGTGAGGTCGTGTCGACCAGGTACTCTATCCAACCTGTCCTTGACTGGGATACTAAGCCCACTAGGGTTTTAACAAGGTTAGGTAGGCATTGAGGTGAGGTCGTGTCGACAAGGTACTCTATCCAACTTGTTNGCCCACTAGGGTTTTAACAAGGTTAGGTAGGCATTGAGGTGAGGTCGTGTCGACAAGGTACTCTATCCAACTTGTTCATGACTGGGATACCAGGTACAAGCGGCCCGTTGCCGTTTTATTTTACAGAGCCTCGGCGTACCTTCGCCATACCGCGCTGGTATACTTGGGGGGTCCCGTGATCTCCCCACCAAGTTAAACGGCGTTGGGAACGGCTTGAACTTGAGTGGGTTGCCACCAAGAGCCACCGTGCTGCGACTGCACATCTACACTGTATGCAGCCTCAAAAGCATCCCACCTCTAGCCCACAGAGGTATGGCCCAATGGCGGGTCAGGAACACTGACTTAAAATTTAACTGACAGAACCTCAGGAAGGTAACAGTTCTGCTACCCTGAAGATGGCGACAGCAATGTCGACCGAAACGTCGGAACACTCTTCCACTTCTACGTGGCCGATCCTGACTATTCTGCGCTAGATCATGTTGTTATGTTCATCGAGACTGAATTATTTCCGTAGATGTTAATTTTTCATAAATGAGAAGCATTGAACACTTCGTTTGTTTGGAAACTGATCGAGCACATAAATAATAAGATTTTATATAATCTTATCAGGATACTCCTTGCACGACCTCGCTGTTTCTCTCTTCAGGAATATCACTTACATTAAAAGGTACTGTTAACTATTTTGGGAGTTGGGGAAACTGCCTGTGACCAAATTTCCCTTTGCACTGGAAGATAATGCCTATAGACTGATGTTCAAATATAGATTTACAGGTGTACCCATGATGGTACAGGTGGTTACATCATTGCATTGCTATTTGGGAGTGGTAACCCTGTTTTGGGTGACTCCCGATAGAACTGCTCTAGGAATTTTTTTTTTCATTGGAGAACTAGTTCCGCAAACTCACTGAAAGCAAGTTTGGTTATGTTGCCTTCATTAGAGATTGCCTTGCTGAAGGTAAAAAATGAATGCCTTGCTGAAGGCAAAAAATGAAGTGGATTATAAATCCGTTTATTTCATATGCAGCGGTTACGCACACGTTACAGTATATTTATTCCTGCCGTGGAAACACAGATTTATGACACCATTGTAACTTGCCTAGGTAGGTTTAAAAAACATAAAGTCTTAAAACTTGATGTGGTAATTTTAAGTATTTTTTGCAGGAAGAAAATCTAACGCTTCGTTCAACAACATGCCATATAATTTCGCCAGTTGCCACTTCTGCCAACTTTGGATTTGTAACCTTCCCGCCATCACATCTAAATATATTATAATAAGTATTCAAACATTAGAATCTCGTTTCAATTGTAAATTACACATTCAAAAATCATAATTTTTGCTGTGATAAGTATGAAATATGCTAAAACTGAAAACACGTATAATTTTCTTGCTACTACTAGCGGTGCGAAACTTCCCGAGATAAAACAAGAAAGCGACAAACTCCGCTCCGCCTGTTCAAGTTTCTTCCTCGGACGAAAAAAAAAACACCATGTCACTTGGGCCTACGCACCGTAATTTACGCTTATATTTTTAACTGTAACAATGAAATATGTTTCCTTGAGTGCTACCTAAATATTCAAATATATTAATAGGCAATGTTTAATTTACAAATATCATTCCAAAACACCAAGTTAAAACAATATTTATCTGTGAACTATTTCATACTAGCCGTTTCCAACACATCGCTGCTCTCACTGTTTTTAATTCGTATTTAATACGAAATAAATATTAAAAGTTATAGAAGACTCTAAGTCAAAGTTTCATTTATTCAAGAATATAGTATTTTACAGTTAATCACAGTGTTATATATTGTGGTATACAAGTTATTGAAAAAAAACAGGTTGTCATGTTACGCCTAGGGTGAATTTTGAAATTTTCGTTTCAAAACATTCGAAGAAACTGTGAATGGACTATAGTGACTGCCAGGAATAAATAAGATATGATATAGTGCAGGCTATTACATACATGATACCATTAACCACACACAATTAAAAGCGAATTTATAAAATATGTACACCAATTCCCTAAGCCCTGTATATTAGTAAAACATAGGACAAAACCTGCCATGCAGGTTGTGGTGGAAATTCCGTTAATCCAAGATGACGGGTACTACAGGCCTTGTACCAATTGACACTTTTTGTTAACGAATTGGTCACATTTCCCGGTCTTGTCGAACAAATTTATGACGTATTTTGTAAAAGGGTTTTGCGTTTGCTCAGCTCTGAAGCTGACAAAGTACCAAATACATAATTCAGTGCCATATTAGTTCTGCTTATTTGCAACTTTTAAATACACGTATAAGCGAGGTTATCGAAATAAACTAACGTGTATCCTAACCAAAACAAATATTTCACATCGTAAGTTGCTGAAACAGTCTTGAAATATATATTTTCTCATGAAGAAATATTTTTTTAGTAACAATTTCACGTCATAGTTGATTAATTTTGTAGATTTTAAATTTTAAACTGCCCTCTAACAACTTTCGGTACTAATAATTACTAATTATTTTAATTCTTTGCAGAGTTTTCATTTTGTTCTTATTAAACAACAAAATAATAGTCGCATGACTTACAAAACAGTTGAATGTACTGGCACTCCGACTGAAACATTACGAAATGCTAAATACTAAATTTAAAAAAAAAAAGCAAACATACTCATAACGAATTTGAATACGGCATCAGTCATGCACTCCGCCTCTAGCTGTTGTGTTGCAAGTCTTCGTGCGTGAGCGTGGGGCGTAGGGAGCCGCGGTGGCTGAGCGGTTAGACTGCTCGCCCTCCACCAAGGCGAGCCGGGTTCGATCCCCGGCCCGGTCACTCCCGAATTCTTGCATGTGGGAATCGTGCCGGACGATGCTACTGGTCGGCGGGTTTTCTCGGGGGTCTCCCGTTTCCCTCGCCCTTTCATTCCGGCGCTGCTCCATACTCATCTCAATCACCCTCATCAGCTCTCAAAACCGCGCTGTTAGAGGCCACCCAAATCTTTTCACTCACTCGTGGGGCGTGGTCGCCGGATCCGTCCCGAAGACAGATAAATAAATTGATAATAGAATTTTCACCCAACACTGAAATTTCTGTAATGTGTGAAACTCTCAGAGCAGATGGAAGGCTGTTTATAGCTAAGCTGGTTTTATACAGCTCAACCTTCTTCCCTCCCCAAGGTAGAGTGACTTCCGTACCCAAAACAGAGTCTTCCCTCCCATCTCACCATATCGAGCGGTCTCAACGTTCTGGGAAGGCCCCATAATCTAACCCTAGAAATATATCAGGTTTTTGTGTGTACCCATCAAATCGTTTGTTCTGGTTTTGCTCCAGGAAATAAATCCACGGCAAAAATAACAACATTAATTAAATTTATTACGAAGTTTAAAAAAAGCGGCATGGTTGGTGATTACAATGTTTAAATTTGGCTAGACTGGCATCTTACTTTGTAGCTTAGGGATGATACTTGACACGAACTGTTACTAAAAGTGTAAGCAAAATATATATATACTGATTTTCTGGATGATATATATTTGCGCGTATAGTCAATTCATAGTCACTTCTAACTTTTCCGAAGCCATGCTTAAGTTCAACTTCGAGGCTGATGGTTCGCCTCGAGCAAACAAGGCTCTTTAAGTCTAGAAAATTACACCAAGGTGACAACACACAGTATTTGTATTTATGCGCACTCGGTTTGATAATATTTTATATGAGAACTATTCATTATAAGGCATTACAAACATATGTATTTTCTCTGCATTTTATTCACAGTAATTATATTAAACATTATAATTTATAGATAATACACGAGTATAAGTCAAATCTAACAAATTAGTTTGTTTTATTGAATCTTCATTTTCGAGGTTTTTGTTAATTTCCTCAAGAAATTACTTAGTTTTTGTTTCAGTCACTTCTAGCGTCTGTCCCTTTCCGTTCAGCATCAGCTCTGTACAGAACAACCGATGAGACTTTTTGATTTACGGCTGGCATGTTGTGTTATCTTTAGACATCGTGTATTGTGTATTTTCTGTCATTGTCTGTACATTTTCACGTAAATAAAAAACGTTATCAATCAAAGTCAATCAAACAAAAAAAAACAAGATCATTTTATGTAAACACAAGTGCAAAACGCCTGTGGTGCACGACATGTTTAGGAAACAACCAAGGACGTCCTACTTGGGGTTGTTTTTCAAAGTTTCGATTCGAGAAGTGTGAAAATATTGCTAATAGACTATATATGTATATTGTATTTATAAGAGTTAAGAAGTTGGGGCCCTCCCAACCAAACAACCTGGCTACGCCAACGAAGTGCGTGGCCTGGCGAGGCCGGGGGAGAGCAGCTCCGGGTCGGACTCCTCCCACGCGGCGGCAGGTGCGCGAAGACGACGTCTACGGCTGGTCTTATAAATACCTGCAGACGGCGGAGACTGGCCGGC
>NQII01001290.1:321238-359365 GCA_002778355.1 Clitarchus hookeri
CCCATTTTTTTTCCATCTTATAGACGGGCTCACGGTTAAGACTGCTGCTAACCGACTGGAAGGCGATTGGAAGATTTTGATAGAAGGAAAAGGCGAATTTCTGATGACCCATGATGGGGTACTCAGGTAAGTGCTTTAATGAGTAAAAGTCGGAGTATTCTAGATTAGCGAGGAGGACAGGTTTTTAAGAGAGAAAACCGGTAGAATACCGAGTTACGGCAAGAAAGAAAAGTGAATGGCCTGAAGAGACAAGAGGAGAAAGTGCCGTGCACTGTCTTACTCACCAGAGTACAGTTGCAGTGCGGGAGGATGGAGGGTGTGTTGGCCTTCGGGCCTTAAAAACCTGCTGCTAACCGATAAGCATTACCTACATTGCGCTTGTACGAAATACCGTTCAACTTCTACACGTCACACGTAAAGGCTAGGGGGCCGCGGTTATGCAGTGGCTAGAGAGTGCCTGGACGACGCTGCTGGCCGGCGAGTTTTCTCGGGGAACTCCTGTCCCNTCCGGCTTGCGTTCCCGGCGCTGCTCCGTACTCGCCCCGCTTCGCCCTCGTCGGCTCTCAAGACCCTCGACGTTAAGAGCCGCCCAAAAAACTTCTCCATGGTAAAAAAAAATTGTTCACGGTAAAGCGAGCACTTTTGAAACCGACCGCTTGAATATATTCGCTGCGCATAACTACACACGTACTACAGTACACACTGGAATTAATAAAATTTATATGACTTAAGGACGTAGTCAAATATTTTAAAAATGACAGCAATGTACATATTTGGTCATTATGCCATATGTTCCAAACAATTTCAACCAACTTAATGTGTAACAGTATATATGACAAACATAGAATGTTCCAAAAATTGTCCGTTTTGTTATCCAATAATGAATATACCACCATATGAGAAAATTGAGATTTATAGTCACTTGTCCGGGTTCAATCAACTGTTAACCACCGAACTTCTCACACTAGTAGTGCTACAGTAGGCCATGCCATGTTTAAATGAGTGTCTGGCTTTATTTGCAGTATGGCAGTAATATAAATAATGTAGATAAATTTACCGTATCTATTTAATAACTTGACATATTTCAGTATCTATTAGAAGTATCAGATATGCCTATACAGAGTCTGTTTAAGAATTTTTTTTTTGCACGATAACGCCAAATGAGAAACTAAAGCATTTATGCCACATTTCAGGAACAGGTCAAGCTATTTCCATCAAATTCTGCACACAAGTAGTGGTACGGTTTAAGTGACTCACACACTTGTTTTCAAAATGACGTAAAAATAAACATTTGAAGTAGATAGTCCTTGTAAATCAACATTTAGACTGATTACTATCGAAGTTGATGTTCCCAATCCTACCTCCATGATGTAGCAGGTTGCAAGCCACGTTACTGTACGAGGTATTTTTTAAATTGTAATTGTCTCGCTTGTATTGCATTTGTTTCTGGTTACATCTCTTATGATATCGCTATTAACGAGACGTCAAGTCACTACTACCATCTAACCTATAAATAACTCATCAAAATTATTTGCATCCATGTAAAGGAAAGTAGGATCATTAGTTATATTGATAACTTCTTGTTTTGTTTTGTACACACGAGACCACGCATTTGCATATTATTTCCTTTCTTAATAATTATTCTGAATCAACTTTTATGACGCGTGAATAAAGCAATGTTAATCTTTCATATGTTGGTAGTTTACAAAATGAGAAGAAAAGTAGGTCCTAAACAGGGCTATCAAAAGTGCTCAATTAACATATACAGCCTATAAATACTATTTCTTTGCGTAGTAACAATTTTTTAAAGCATAGTTTTTTTTCATTGTGGCATGTCTGAATCAAAAGTTTAGTGTTTTTTCGGACGTACAAATAAAATAAAGGAAATCAGCTATGGAAAATTTAACGAGACCTACTTAAGGGTCATGTATTGATTAATTTTAAGCTATGCTTACCAATTTTTTTTGCAGAAAATCTTAAACTGGCACAAATAAAAAATATGCAAAAATTTCCTTTTTTTGCAATTTCTAAAAATTGCGATAACATTTTATAGCCGGATTATAAATATTTCTTGAAATAGATCGCGATATCTTATTTCAATGAAAATTATCTCATTTTTGTAAGCGAGTTAGTTTTTATTATTTGTATGTCCCAGAAACACTAAAATGGTAATTTTGACATGCCGTTGCGCCAAAAATAGCCTGTTAAAATTTTTTTATGCTAGTAAATAATACTTTTAAATAATGTTTACAAGTTTAACTATGTTGTGTATAAATTTCTCTTACGTTTTGGATTTTTTTTACAAGTCTTTGTAATCAAACTTTATGACCGGACGTAACATGTCATACAGGACTAAACCAAATGGTTTAAATTTGTGAGGTTTCAGTTGTAAGTATCCATAATTTCCAATTTAAGACAACAATTTTCAATAATGAGGGAACTTTGCATTGAGGTTACAGGTGTGAAACTAGTAACGGGACGAAAATAGTTGGATTTAGAAATAAATGTTGTGATATTCGCTGTTCTTGACAAATTTGTGTTTTAAATATTGAGACTGTAAATTAAGTTATGGAGGAATATACGTACATCCAATATAACGGGGTTCTCTCTCCCTTAATTCGACAATTGAAGTTAACCTTTGAAAAAACATTCCTTCTCCTAAAAGCATATGTTTCAATAGATAGAACTTACCGACTGACGTGCTTCCAGTCAATTTGGCAGCGATGTATGAGAAGTAGTTCCAAGTCTTAACGTTTTCTCAACGTCGTATTAATTGTCGTGTTAAAATTTTGTGTGAACCGGGCTTTATTAAATGTTATTTTTGTTTCCTTTCTGCACATAAATAAAGTTCCTAAGTATTTTACAATTTCACTTGAGGTATGGGTGAGTAAAGTGATATGATCCATGGCAATGTCAGTTTAATCTAAGGCGGAAGGATACAAAGGGATATAAAATTCTATCCCAGGCAGGACTTCCAAAATTGCTCAATTGGGCGCGACATCCTATATTCACGCATGCCTTACTTCTATTTGTAAGTGGTAGCTTGAGGCCCTGTCGTTTTGGGTTATCATGCGGATTCAGGCTGTGTCTCAAGTACCCCAGAGAGCGCTCTCTCGTGCTCTCGCTCTCGCGAACACGTCATAATGACGTCACTCTGGTCGTCTGAATTTGTCGCGGAGAGCGCGAAAGAGCGAAAGCACAGAGAGAGAGAGAGAGAGGGCATGAAGATGCGTTCTGGTTGGCGCTCTCTCGCACTCTCTGACAACGCGCTATATTTGTTTATAGCGTTTCAGCGTTTGAATGAGGTTGTAACAGCTTTCAGGACCAAAACCAGGTCGCATTTTTCCTGTAAGTGAATAGTTGTAACTGTTTTAGTCAACGAAATAACTTACGCAATGTCTAGTTTGAAATATATAGATAACGATTTCTGACAAAGTGTCTCGATTTTAATATGCTTGTATTTTTTTGTCCCTTTCGTATAGTGTGTCCATTTACTTACTGTTTCTGTAACGCAACGTAAATATATATATAATAAATTAATAGTAGGGCTATTTTATGCCCAAACATTAATTCCGGTGATGCCATAATTATTTGTGAAACTTTTTTAACATAAATAAAGTACTTCCATTAGCTATGGCCATAATTTTAGCTAACAAGGTTTCGCTTCTTTTGTGATCAGTTCTCTGAGAGACTGGTAGCGCTGCGGGCAAACGAAAGAGATTGCAGAGCTACTTCGTAACGGTCTCTACAAAACTAAGAAATCCTCTTATGCCTTCGTTTCTTCCGTTGTATTCTTTACTCTCAATAATTTGGGTGGCTTTGGACCATGGGAGGATTCAGGGCGAAAGGCCACTGGGTCTGGCGCAACCACCATCCCCCTTCTGTCCTTGAAGATTGTAGTTTCTTAATGTTTACTTTAAGTTAGCGGCATAGACTTTTTTTTTGTTCGTCAATGGCCCCCTTTCATATTTCAGATTGCTGACTGGGAAGTGGTTACACATTAAATTTCTTTATATATTATTTCCTTAAATATCACCTACATCCAAGATATCTCTGTAATTCGAACGAATAATCTCTTGCAATAGCATTGTAACAAAATCCTCCATTGAGGTTGGCAGTATTTAAAAGAAATACAAACGAAGAAGCAACATACAATGTTGCATTGGCAACATACAATGTTGCATTGGCAACATACAATGTTGCATTGGCAACATACAATGTTGCATTGCATTGTACGTTATTAATCACATTCAGATTGCAGATAACATATCTGGCTGTAATAACACAAGCGTACCTAGCAAAAGAGTGTGTACCAAGAAACATTCTAAGCTGTCTATCCAAAACACTACATAAAAAATGGAAAATAACCCTGGCTACCATTTAACTAACTGGGTCATATATATATATATATATATATATATATATTTATATACACGCACACACACACACGGTCTTGTACACATGACGAACAGTTCTCTTCATCCCCTTTCACCTTTGCAAACGGCTCGATTAGCTCCAGTTTTGGACTCATTGTAAACATGAGAGATACCTTCGTCTTCCTCTTTTGCGACGTAAAACCCAGAATTTATGACTACCGAGGTGCCGCCCAAGAGCAATAAGGAGATGCGAGATATGTAGTTGGCCGNGGGGGGGGGGGGTCACTACAGTTTGCGATGACGTTTCTGGGCTGACCCTGGCGAAGGGCAGGGACACTACTGGCCAAGGCGGTGTTGACACAGGTGTCTGGCGGCGGCCGCGGTGAATCATTCTTCTCCTAAACGCTGTCTTTCGTCTCGCGCCGCCGAGCCCGCTGGCTCGACCCCAACACACAGCTCTCCTCTCCTTCCCCCCCCCTCCTTCACCAATACAACACCTTCTCCGCCACTCATCTCTGTGTACACGGAGGTCGACTAGCACGTTAAGGCTGCTGGCCACCGAAAAATGCGATATTATATTATAGTACGAAATGTTGTTCAACTTGTCGACATTACTTACGTGTACTATTTATTTACTCGCATGAAAAAAATATTAGACGGTAGGTATATAATTTACACCATAACCTGTCAAAATAGAAACGTTAGTATTTTTTTGGATTGTGCAAATAATAACACGAAGTTATCAATGTAACTAATGAGCCCAACTTCCTTTACATGAATGCAAGTAATTATGATGATGTTATTGAAAGGTTAGGTGGTATGTGGGTCTGGACATCTCGTTGATAGCGGTATCATTAGAGTTGCAGCCAGAGAAAAATGCAATAAGGAGACAATTACAAATACACACGTGTATAACCTGGGCCTTGAACACTGAACGCCTCGTACCGTGAGCTGGCGTACAACCAACCGCATCACTGAAGTAGGATTTGAATGCGGCAGTAACTAGTAAAAATTTTTTGATACGTACTAGGATTATCAACTTCAAATATTTACAGAGGCATGATTTTGAAAACAAGTGTGTGAATCACTTAAACTATCTAAGTTTTCATGGCCTGCCATAACACTACTTGTGTTCAGAATTTGGTAGAAATAACTTGACCGGTTCCCAAAATATGGCATAAAATTTTAAGTTTCTCATTTGGCGCTATTGGGCGAAACATCATATAACAGGTTCTGTATATGCATGTCAAATGGTTATAATATATACTGTAATATGTCAAATTATTTAATCGATATGATAAGTTTATCTAATTGATTTGTATTATACTATTTTTAAAAAAGTGTCTGACCCAACATAAATGACGTAAGTTTACAAGACCACTACTTGTGTGAAAAATTCGGCGTGTGGTTAGATCGTGAACTTCTAGCTATGTGATTCGGGTTCAATTCTTACTCAACATTTTTTCATTGCCCTTTTAAAAAAAACTGAAAGTACATAAAAGTAACTAGGAAATTAATATAAATGTCGAGCAGCGGGCTCTATGGTTTGATACGTGCTGTGCTTTGTGCGAAAACTATTCTGCGTCAGTATCAGATTGGAGCAGGTACAGAAAATGCCTAGCTGTAACGTCCCATCTGTAGGCGGTGCGGTGATGTTGCATCAAACAACGGCGAACCGGGTTCGATCCCCGACAAGGATATTCACATTTGGGGGAAACGTTGCGGTCGTTGGCGCGGGCGGGGGGAAATTTCTTCCGGTTACTCCTGTTTCCCCGCCATTGCATTTCGTTGTTGCTCCATCTCCACCACACTTCACCGCCGTCGGGTATTTAGATTTTAGCTGCTAATCGACGTCAAAATCTGTCTTTATTTTAAAAATTGACCGAGCAAGGCGGCGCAGTGGTGTCTTTCTGGACTTCCATTCGGGAGGACCCAAGTTCGATTCGCGGCTCGGCCAGCCAGACTTCGGTTTTCCTCGGTTTTCCTAAATCGCTCCCGGCGAATGCTGAGGATCATTCCTTAACACAGTTCGTGCTGATCCTGTCTATTCCTGCTTGTCTGAACAGCTTGCTTCGCTTGTGGCACTGCTGTTGAGGAGACTTTGAGACGTACCTGCCTGAAGGCGGTTCACGGTGAACTGAGCACTTTTGCCAGCCCAGCTTAACATCTACTTGTATGCACATTGTGTATTCTTCCCCAATGCACAATTAACATTTCCATCCCCTGATCACTTTATTCATGCGTCGGTCAAGTGAAACTATGCAATTATTAGAAAAGTAAATATTTTACAAATACATGCATTAAATAACAGAAAGCAAAATAAATAAATTTTAGTGTTCACAAATGTTTACCTAAGACTTTTAATTCAGAGTTAGTAAATTTAACTACTGTCTCCCCGCCGTCACCAACTTTTCTGGCCACACGCCAGTCAAAGTGAAAGTTAATGTGCCAGTCAAAATATTTGCATGTTGATTCCAAAAGTGCTCAATTAACCTTGAACAGCCTTTACCTTACTTTATTTGACTTTGCTCGTATTTTACGCTACGCGTTCGTGCCCAGAAAGGCGAAATGCACGTAATCCTTTTATTACACTTATCTTTGAGCCCAGACTACTAACTCTGGTTCTCGTAACTTCGACATCTCAGCTCTAGCTTAGAAGGACAGGTCTCGATACTCGCCTATTCACCTAGCATGGAAAGCTGGCACCCATGTTAACCACAACACACCCGTGTCTTGCAAAAAGTTTCAAACAGAGAATTGCTTTTGTTACTTCCTATGAGTTAACTAATCTCATTTATAAAGACGGTTAAAAGCAGCACCTTCATATTCGTGGCGTTCAATCTGCCCCCCCCCCCTTGGACACGCGTTGAAATCACCGGTAACATAAGTGCGTTCAGAGTTACAAACGGGCACCGCGTGCCGCGATAAGGCTATCGGAACTCTTGCCTCTCTCCCCTCCCTGGAAGATTAAATGTCTTGGAATAGTCGCTGCGTTAATTTTCTGATGCCCACCTCGCCTCCTCCTCAGCGCAACTCGGTGTGCGAAGAACCTTCTGAGACAGAACATCTGAGCGATATAAGCTGCGGCGTGCCCCTGTGCCATTGACAGCCGTTACCGCCAAGTGCGTGATGCCACTGGAGTGACGAGCGACGACAGTGATCAGCGAGTGTAAAGTCTATTCCCGGTTTCTTCACGCGTTTTTAATCGAACCTTTGATAAAGCACCCTACGTATGGCGTGTTTGGTTATTTCCTTCATTTGTAATGTATTACAAGCATTTTTTTCCTGTGTTAACTTAAAACTACCTTATTTTTACTTAAATAGAACTTTTATTTTTATTCTACATATAAATTATAATATTTTAATTTTTTTATTACTATGAATAAAAACAGGGAGAAAAAAGCTGTGTTGGTAACGCTTAGTAAGAAATAGTTCCTATGCAAAATAATATTACAAAGAGTGGGCATGAATTCGGTGCGTTGAATCTTTGGTGTAATTTTCTGTACCGAGCTAAGCTTTGTTCACATGAGGCGGAGGAATATCCTGGAAGTAGAACTTTAGCAGGGCTTCAGTAAATTTGGAAGTAACCGTGAACATCTTATATAGTCTGTGAGCATCGGGAGAGTAGAGAGAGAGAGAGAGAGAGAGAGAGAGAGAGACTGGCAGGCTGGACTGTGTGAAAGTGGATGGTAAAGGCTGTTCACGGTAAAGAGAGCACTTTTGAAATCAACTTTTAAAACGCCACTGCCCCCTATCTGCATATACTTTAACGGGCAGACTGACTCACATGCACCCAGTAAAGTTTATAACGGTTGAGGGAATGTAGTTCAGTTTCTTAATGTCAAGACAAAAGTGTTAAACATTTGTTAATACTGAAATGATTTCTTTAGCATTCCTTTTTTTTTTAGTACATGTAAGAGTAAAAATTTGTATTTATGTAAACTATTTACTATACTAAAATTGTTACAGTTTCTCTTGACCAACGCATGAACAAAGTTATTAAGCCCATGCCAATGTTAATTGTGCATATGGCGCAAGAATACACTATGTGCATACAAGTAGATCTCAAGCATGGATTTCAAAAGTGCTCATTTTTTTCGTGAACAGTCTTTAGACAATTGGAATGGTGTTAATGTATGGCAGTGGACATTTTGGGGGAATATGTGAAAATAATAAGTGAGGATTGGGTGACTCTAGCTAGTATAAGGACAGTCATAACTTCAATTTGAATTTGAGATTGGCATTAAATATTGCGTTCACTGATAGGATAATAAGTGAGATAGTAGAAATAGGCAGTTTTATGTTGTAGGTAATAGTGTGTATTTCTATAATATTATTTATTAACTAAGAAATTACATTCAGTTCTTTTATTTTTACTAAGACTTCCATTCCTCACGAACTCTGATACGCCCTGCGGCTTCTAAGAGTATGTAAGTGACCATTAACAAAGTTGTAACTTATAATGTGGCAATTATGCTACCATTTTCTCTTCCTAGACTGTGACTAGCTTTCCACCACTGGATCACGGAAAATATATTTTGTGATGAAATAAATATGTCATTTTCGCGATCTTAGATTAAATTTATAGCATGCATTATTTAAAAAAATTATACAATGTCTTTATGTAAAATACATAGTAGTCTATAAAGAAAAATATACGCAGAAGCAAAAAAATTTTTTTAAGTTTCTTCAAATGTATTCTAGTTCGTTTGCAGTATATTATTTTATGTAACACAGAGAACGCTGTCTGATATTCCTGTAGCACTCCTACAGTTTGCACCACTGAATGGTCATTAAGGGCTTAAAAAATCTGGGATTCACTCTCCGGAAACGACTTACGTGGCACCGTCACATCTCCTTTGCTGTTGCAAGAATATACAATTCACTCAGTCGATATTGCCATTGCAGTTATTCCTTGTGTGGCATAGCCCAGGCCGAGCCCAGGCCGAGCCCCTCACATCGGGCCCTTGCCTAGCCATCCTCCTTTATAGTCGCACTGTCTGGGCCAACATCATTCCAAGCGCCCTTCGCCCCATCGTGACCATGCACAACAAATGACTGAGGATTCTGCCGAGTGTACCCATCACCACGCCTGTAGAACTGCTCTACGACATGTCTCTTCTGATATCTCCTGAACTTCTCATCAACAAACTCGCCTTAAAATGTTTTATCTACTTGCTGACATCACTCAAACCCCACCGCTTTGTCCACCGCCCAATATGACTTGATCCCCAAGCCACACCACCAACTGAAGTACTTCGCCAACTGATAAGACCCACCTTCTGTTCACGACCTCCACCGCCAACACGAAGGCCCTGACCACCAAAAATCTCGATGGCATCAAGATACGATCGTCTCGCGGTGCTTATAGGACGATGATGGCTCACACTTTCGGGCGAAGACCTTCGTCGCCCTCACCGCCAACAACTTAAACATTTGAATATCCTCATCACAAGGCCTTCTTATCATGTATATATCCAAGCGAGGTAGAACAGTAATAAACTACTGGCCTCGCATTCGGGAGGGCCCGAGTTCGATCTTCGGCTCGCCCATCCTGATTTCGGGTTTCCGGGATTTACCAAAATCATCCCAAGAAAATGTTGGGATAGTAATTTAATAGAGGCACCAGTCGATTCCTTTCCCGTTTCCCCGTTCCCGAATGTCCAATGTCCAGTGTCCCTCTACTAAGTCCTTGTCGCTGCTCGGGAGCAC
Organism: Clitarchus hookeri; assembly: GCA_002778355.1. Classification (NCBI taxonomy): domain Eukaryota; kingdom Metazoa; phylum Arthropoda; class Insecta; order Phasmatodea; family Phasmatidae; genus Clitarchus; species Clitarchus hookeri. The sequence continues at coordinate 331,327 of NQII01001290.1, forward strand.
TCAGAACGCTTAATAAAATAAAACATATTTAAAATATAATTCATTCGTTAATTTTTATTCACTTAAGCTGGTTTCTGCAAAACATTTTACTTTAACTTCATAGTTTTTTTTTGTGTCAAGCATGTATCTTTGAGCGCCTTTGGAAGGCCAGAAGGGCTAAATTAGTAGAGAAAGAAATGATGCGAACTGCTCCAAAACGAGCCACCATAAAGTTACTAAATTAATGGCACCACCTGTCTAGACCTGTTCTTCTGGGAGCGNGGGGGGGGGGAGGCGAACCTTCACACCTTTACGGACTCGGTCTGCTAGCCACATGAGCGTCAAGACCAGTAGGTGTGTGTAGGATATATCGTCTCTTGTTGGTCTGTGGTATGATGGGCACGTATTGATACCAATCTTCAAAAACAATCGTTACCTGTAACTGAATATATTTTAACACGAACGTGGGCTGGATAATTAAAAATGTTATTGGCAGCGCGAAACAAATGAGGTAGTTCCGTGTGTTAACGTCTAATGGAAAATTTAATGTTTAAGCAAGTGGCTGTTACTGTATTTTTTTAAAAACACATTGAGGTAAGAACTGCCGTAATGTTATATATATATATATATATATATATATATATATATATATATATATATATTCATATTTCTTAATAAATTCACCGAGTCACTTGGTCCACAGACGAATACTAGTCAGTATGTTCATTTTATTTTGTAAAGTTTATGAAAACGAAACTAAGCGTTTGAAACTAAATTAAAATTAATTACTATTAGCTTCGCACAAGGATATTTTCACGCGATCTATATTTCCGAGCTCATGAAAAGGATGAAAAGCCTACAAAACACATACGCGAGTCCCTAAAGACTGCTATATACCTCATTATTAAAAACAAAACGTAAAACATGGAAATGTGTGGGATTGTGAAGGTTGAAAAGAATCCTGCAATCTAAAACCTACTTCTAAATTTAACAAGTGACGCAGGTGAATTCCTGTCCGCGTGAACCAGCCTTTACCAGGCACGCGTAGGAACCATTTGCTAGTTCGCGGAAGACCCATACAAAATACTTCCTGGAACTAAATCAATGGAGGGTTGGATTCCTCCAGGTTCAGGTAGCATTCCTAACAAAAAATGTAGATTAAATTGTTTCATTTACATAATTTTAAAGGTATAACTAGCACGAGGTAGGGTCCAAGAATCTTGTAAACCAGTTATTGGATCCTCCTTTTCTCCTGCCTTTCCGACTGGCACGTGGTATATATAGACACAGGTAACCATTCACAACAAAACCTAAGCTCTTCGTGTTTCAAAAGGCGTAATTTTTTTTCGGGATACCAAAAAAACCGAAGAAGGCTGTACTTATAAATATTTGATCATAGTAAAAAATATACGCACATACAATTGATTCCAGAACTAAAACGTGTAAAACGAGCGAGAATATTATTTTCTCTACATTGACTTTTTTCTTACGCAAAGTTTAAGTTGTGGTAAAGTAAGTATTGTAAACCAGTTAAAATTTTAATGCATGATAATTATTAAAAGAAAGATAAAGAAAACTACGGCATCCATCCATCCACAATTTATACATCTCTAAATAGTATAAAACAAAGTCGCTTATCCGCGCCTGTCTATGTATTCGCTTAGTACTTCTAAAGTACTTGATGGATTTTGATGCGGTTTTCAACTTCATTTAGAGAATTTCTTAAGGACGGGTTTGGTGTATAATACATTTATATTTAATGTAAGGATAGTAGAGACATGTTCTGCCGTTTGTAATCAAGTCGTAAAAAACCGATTTTAGGGCGCTTACATGGCTTGCGCTGACTACACGATAAGATATACATCAAATTAATGTACTACATAATTGTAGCTATCAAAAAGATCTACAGAAAAGTCTGCGATAGCGTATGTTTATCTTTTAAGGATGACCCACAGTAACCATTTTTGTCTTTCAAAGTATCGCTGTAAAAACTAAATTGTTACCGGGCAAAGCCAGGCCGGTTCGCTAGACTATACATATATATATATATATATATATATATATATATATATATATGAACACTTAGCTGCAAAAGCAAAAAAAAATTTTATAAAATAATTTACTATGTTGGAAATCACAACAGTACATAAAAATTTACCTACATGAAACGGAAAAAAACAACTTGGTTACAAGAATCTAAATTTTGACCCATAACCTTCTAATACTGTTAATTTAACGAAAGCAATAAGGCGGGTTGTTTGTAGAATCGAAATATTGGTATGTTTATGCACTTAATAATAAAACCAATATAACTTAATGTTTAGTGTTTTTATTGTTTCTGTACACATATATAAGTACTATATATTGGGATGCTATTTCTGCTATAAAGAAAAGTACCTTCAACAGAATTTGGACAGTTCCTGCAGCAAATATATCAGTTCTAAACATACGTAAAATTATAATGCTAGAACTGATGTTAGGTCACTACTGCCCTGAAAACATATTTCGAAAATATTCTGCTGATTTTTCTCAGTGTAGGTGAAGTATTTTCATATTGTCCTTTCACAAGATATAGAGTCAACGGAAATGCATTTATTCTTTTTAGTCCAAGTATAGAAATCACTTGTTTCGTAAATGCCTGAGTTGAATTCGGCTGTTCACACGAGGCGTGAGTGCGATAGCAGAGACTAATTTGGTTCAAAACCGTCATGTTAGTTATTCCTCATTATTCTACGCGGAGGATTGCCCGTGATTTAGGATTGTCTCAAAGTACTGTGTGGAGAATCCTCACTGATAATCATATACATCCGTACCATGTACAGCTGCACCGGGAATAATGACTTTCCTAAGCGCATTAATTTCTGCAACTGGTACCTGAGCAAGTACCGTGCTTTCCATCACAGCATTTTGTGGACTGATGAGGCCACATTCAAGAGTAATGGTGACGTTAATATGCATAATGCCCATTACTGGTCGACAGTCAATCCACATTGGCTCCGTCAAGTGGATAACCAGCATGTGTGGAGCCTTAATACTTGGTGTGGCCATCTCGGACATCGTGTCATAGGACCATATTTTTTGAAGGGCACCTGAATGGTGCAGCGTATGCAGAATTCCTAGAGAATATTTTGTATCAGCTGATCGAAGGTGTTCCTCTCGCTCTGAGATTAACACTGTGGCTTCAAAAGGATGGCTGTCCTGCTCACTTTTCACGCAGAACTCGGCTAGTTGCTGACATGCTATTCTCCAGACGGTGGATTGGACGAGTGGGTCCTGCAGCTTGGCCACCACGTTCTCCAGACTTGTCCCCAAGTGACTCTTTTTTTGTGGAGGAGAATTAAAGACATCGTCTACTGCGTGGGTCCAACAATGAGGGAAGACATGAAAGACAGAATCAGAGCAGCATGTGGATCTCTCAGCTGTGCTGAGAAACCGGGTATGTAAGAAGGAAAGCTGAGTCGTGTCTGATACAGGATGGTTGACATTACGAACACTTATGAAGAGTGATATGTGCAAATGCGTGTTCCCAGTTCCATTTCACAGTGGTTCTCTCACATCATACCAGTATTTACAGTACACCCGACGTCCTTTTGATTATACGTAAACTTGGTATGCACGCCTTAACAGCATGTTTCGTTGATTACCATTTGCTTGTAGTAAGAATATAAATAGTTTTCGTTCCGTTTCATTGTGCGTTAACTACGCACGTCACAAACCGTATGCTTACATGATTTAATTTATTGTGCGTAAACTATGCACGTTATAGAACAACTGTCTTAGTAAATGCTGTTTCCTTTTCGACGATCTATCCAACGATACCATATTCAACCACTGTACCAATTTTCAGTTTAAAACTCGCCGTAATACCCCTCTATCCGGTATGTTCGGGGAATGGAATTACTTCCAATCGATGATTCATATAGGGCAGAGTTGTCACAATTTTTTCGCGAACCCCCGGTGTCGTGCTGTTTTCGAGAAAAAGGGGTGATACAGATGCTGGGAATCATGCTGTATAAATAAGATGTATTACCGTAAAATAAATTCAATTGCTTATATAGGAATCCTGAAATTATACCGTTAATATGACATTAAATCTTTATTACAGGTCATTTTCTCTACTTTACTACCATTCTGGTGTCAGTTTTACAGTTTTGCATTACACGTCAGTATGAATATGACGATTCATGGCTATTAACTTCCAATTTTATGGGATACATAATGTTTTGATAATTAAGTGCCTTAAAACTATATAAATGGTTCCATATATCGTAAAAATGAATACATAATTCCTGAAAAATATCCTGATACAAAAATAAAAATAAACCTGTTACACCCGGAACAATTCCGTTTGTTCATTGTCCCTCGTGCTCTTCTCGTCTCCAACAGTCACAAAATAATTTTATTCGGTGTTTTAAAAAACAAAGAGATTAACCGCACAACCTAACAAAAATTGATTTTATTTGTAACGGCTTAATAACATCCCCGGTGTTATGCCTGAACGCTTATGAGGGGACGGATTATTAACTAACTTATGACCTATCGTAAGCTATCACCCATGACTTGTCTAGGATTCGAGCACAGAACCTCCCTCACTCCACTTCAGCTGCGCACCAACCGACTGCACCACAGGAGGTAGGCCTGACAATAGTTGTTCCAATTACTAAATTAGTTAATGATCGTAGTATTTTTAATGTAATATGTTATTTTGTCCAAAAAGAAAACCCTCTTTGAATTTGAATAGTTCGACAATTGAAGTTTTCTTCGCACTCCCAAAAGCCAAAAGTAAAAATAGAATAAGTGCTTTAAGTACAAAAATTAAAAACATGAAAGGGAAAGATGAACGGAACAGAATTTCAGTTAGCTTACTGAAATACGATTTGTTTACATTTTTCAATTTTAATAAAAACAGTAGTGATTTATATGAAAATATATTTATAGGTAAAATAAGTAGGCGATCACTATTGCACAAACATAAAGTAACTTATTTACAAATGTTTGTATATTTTTGGCTCTGTTGGAAATAAGTATTTGTTACTAGATTTTGTTCTACAATGTATCTCTGTTATGCATGTAAAGGAACTTCATTAACTTGCACTGGATCGAAAACGCAATGTTTCCAACACTTGTTCTGTTTTACTTTCCGAATATCTGGCGAACCTACGTCCACAGGTTCCCGAAAATATTTTTTAAAAATTCTCGGAAGATCTTATTTTTCAACAATTATAAATTGTCTCAACTTCTGTATTATGGCTTAACCGTGTAAAATATCCAGTCAATATATTTATAACATGTTCACTCTTTGCTATAGAAATTTGCGCACAATGTAAAAATCGCTGGGTAGCAGTGAACGTTCGAAAATAGATTCATAGATGCATGAACTGGGAAAGATTAAAGTATCATGTGATGACCCTATATGTCGTACGAGGGCGTGGCCGTGGTGTGTGTGTGTATANGAAAATCATATGACGGGATGCCGCAGTAGTTTTTTAAAACTCGAAAAATAAGGACCACCCTAATATATATAAACAGCGCATTGTGATGTGACATGTACGATAATCGCCAAGGGAGATTAATTGAGCAATGGACACGCCAAAAAGACGTACGAGACAGTTGTACGAACTGAAGGAGCGTAATTGAGGCTGGCTTATATTACTGCGATAGAGCGGACAACGCGTCTAATTGCCCAACATTTGGGGCGTTAGGACTTCACACTCGACTGTGTTGGAATCAATAGAAACGCGAAGGCACCCACACACGGCGGGCAGGTTATGGGCGAGCCCGAGAGACAGCCAGGAACACCTTTCTGAATGTCAGACATGCGCGAACAGAACCAGCGGAGTGCTTGTATACCACCCGGTGGTATGTGGTAGATTCAATGCACCACCGCGTCTGTACCAGAAGCATTTCCAGACGACTGGCACAGGCACATCTGAAATCACGATGACATTCAGGTGTTCTGCCATTAATAATTTAACATCGCCATCTTTTCTTGCAGTGCTGTCGGCAGAGAGGAGCTACATAGAATGCTACAGACCTTCGACGTATTGTCTACAGAGACGAAGGCACGCTTTTAGTTGGTGAACAACACGCCAGAGTTTGGAGGACTGACGGCGAGCGCTATCATTCCTGCCTCACTTTACAGCGGCACACGTTCTCCACTTCTTGCGCGATGGTTCAAAGAGCCATCGCTCATGGTCGTCGTTCACCAGTGGCAGTGACGACGAGGGTCAGTGGATGCGCAGCAGTACGCTGAAGATATCACGCAACGCCCGTGAAAGGTAGAACATTATGTTGCACAATATCTTCAGCATACCGCCCACAGATACCGTTTTCCCGTGTGTGTTTGCAGCATGTTTCGACACTTTCGTAGCCTACTCGATCACTTGGTTTGTCGCCCGCGAAACACTCGTGGAGCCGTATTGGAAACCAGCTAACTTCGTGTCGAAATGTTCGTGACATGCAGCATAATTTGCAACTACTGTGGGCGAATCTTCCGCAGGATAACGTTCGACGTCTTGTATTCCTTCCCCTACCATGTTGGCGCTTGTGTAGCAGCACGAGGTGCGCCAATGTTGTCATGTGCCGCAGGTGTGGGGAATATTGTCCTGATCACGTGGTATTTTAATCACTGTTTTCTTCTATCTGCTCAATCACAAATCACATTAATTAATATTTCATCTGATCCAAACAGTTCATTTTTGTTGCATAAATTTATATAGTAATAAGCGTCCAAGGAATTTTGTACAAAACGCAAGCATAATTTTTTGAACCCAGTAACACTTCCAGTGTGTAACTTGTACATGAAAAATAACTTTGTTTTAAACTCTAATCTCAATTTTAGCCGCTAGTGTTTCGAATTTGCACTTAGTTTTATTAATTCTCTACTAGGCTGGTTTCAAGTCCCTCTTCTAAATTTTGTTGCCAACTGACTTGTATTAAAAGCATAACCAATTAACAGTCTGCAAGAAACTGTACTGACATAAGTGAGGCTTGAATGAAGCTTGAAATCTTCGCATGAGGGAACGGAACAGACCGCAATATCTTAAGAGCGTTCAAGAAGTTAAAATCATGTTCTACAGTACATAGCATATATTTTAGTTGTAGTATGAAATAACATCGTGAAAAATTATTACAATAGAAGGAAATGGCTTTTCTAAAAAAGAATTAATGTAGCTACAAGAACTATACTTTATTTATATATTTTTTCATACATATTACAAGTTGGTACGAAAATAAGGCTACAGCTCAATATAATTGTTCTTGTTACTAAAATGGAATAAAGAATATTTCTCGAAAGTTGTTCATGTGGTTTACTTGTAAGATAAAATACAAAATAAAATAATAAAAATATGAATGAACAAAAATATAAAATTAAAATAATAAAATATAATTTAAAAAGGACATTTTTCTAAAAAAATTTTATGCAGTTCACTTTTGAGATAAAATGTTATGACAAAATAGTTAAAAGTTGAACACTTATCGAAGTTGAACCAAGTGTCAGGCTCAAAATAAATTGCAACATGCCATTTCTGTTACTTCAATAGACACTTTAATTGAAACCTAACTTCATGTCAAATTAACTTTTTTCAATGTGTACGAATCAATATTTTAAGTTAAAATGATAATATTTGTAGTTAAAAACTTTATGGACGTTGTTTAAAAAATATTTTGTATTTATTGTTCAGTTATTATCGACGTTATATCACGAAACTATAAACTATCCTTGATACATAAAAATAAATAGTGGATCGTGATTAGTCGTAAGAGAAACCTTCCCCCGCCATGCTGTAGTCATGTTTTTTCCAACATGTAAATTTTTTTAAAACAGAAAATTCCAAAAGTGCCCCGATACCCAACTAGCTATTCAAACTTGCATATTTGTACAGGAATAACGATTGAACTACGAACTCGTATTTATGTTACAATATTTATTTTAAAATTTTAAATGGTGGCGTTAATACGAATGAGTTCGTAGTTTCCCTGTCTTGTCTGCACTGCTGTGTAAGGTCAATTGCTAGTTGGGTATAAAGGCAATTTCTTAAATTTCTTATATTTCTTGTAAACAAGCTAGAAAATCAATAATCCAGTATGGCGGTATAAGGTTCCACTTATGGTTCCCGCCTACCTAGCGCTTTCTTCCGCGTCCGAGGCCGAGAAGCGCCGTGGCGATAAGGGCGACACTGCCACGCGCGTCAAGTGCGCCATCGCCGCTAAGCGCAAGGCTCTCAACTGGCGCGCAGTGTTCTAGTCGCACTACGTAAGAGGCTTTCAGCGGTGACCCTATTATTGTATTGGTGGAAAGTCCGTAGGAAGGTCTAATGCAGAGGGCCCTTGAGTAGTTTTGTTTGTATCTGACGCGTATATTTTGAGATACAGCACTTTGAGAAAGCCGTTTTCAGCCATTTCGGAGTTATCTGAAATGGTGTTTCTAATGTCCGTGTGGCCTTGGAAGCACTCCACAGCCCTCGTCTGACGCGTGTGTTCTTTTCTTAGATCAGCATATTAGACGCACGTCTAATAGTTTAGTAGACACAAGAAACAGTATTTGTAACAGAAGTAACGCAGTTCAAGCACCAGTCTGATGGCGTCATCCTCACGGGCGTCTCACGACCTGTGCAGTCCCTGCCAGAATTAGAGAATGGAGCTGTATTTGGAGCCGTTTCCCGCGGGACCGCCCCTATTATATTTACCCCAATGCGGGGGCGGAAGAGGCGCCACGGTGGAGGAGATGTTGCGGGTGTGGGAGGGGGTAGTAGAGAGGCTCGGGGTGAATGGAACGCGATCTCGCAGCAATTCATCAGCGCGGCCGGAATGTTTGTTTACTCATGCCCGCGCGGGAAGTTGAACCAGCTGATGCCGTCCCAGCGGCGGCTCGCATTCCGCGCTTGACAAAGAGCTTCCGGTGACGTTTGAAGCCATCGTGGATTCCGCCCCCCACCCCCTCCGTAGCTCGCGAACCGCTGCGCATTCAGCCGTGGACTGAAGACGAGCTATACTCTCTACTCGCGGTTTCTTCACACTTTACGAATCAAACCTTTAAAAATTCACCCTATGAATGACGTGTTAGTTATTTCCTTTATATGCCTTGTGTCACATGCGTTTTATATCTCTGTTAAAATAAAAGTATCTTATTTTAGTTAAATAAAAGTTTAACCCATATTTTATTTATCAATTATAATATTTCATTTATAATAAATACGAATAAAAACAAGTGAGAAAACATTTGCGTTTGTAGCGCCTAGTAAGAAATAGTTCTCATGCAAAAATGTTATTGCAACTGGGTGCGCGCGGATTTGGTGCGTTGTAGTTTGATGTAATTCTATAGACTTAGTTAAACTTATCTTGTAAGGCGGAGGAATATCTAAGAAGTAGAACTTTAACAGGGCTTCAAAAAAGTGAGAAGCAACTGTGAATGGATTACAGGCTAATTTTTTGTCTCCTGCGCATGTCTTCAACGCCCACTTCCTTGTCGCCAATGAAACTGTCAAAGTCACGCCATCGACGGTATTGAACGTGTTTGGTTACGTATCAATTCTCGACAGACCCATTTTTTCATACGAATGAAATACTTTTGCAACTTCTATTGTAATCTAATTGCTTTAAACTAGGTTAGAGGAATTGTACAAATATCTTAAGAGCCCGCGTCACCAGCCATATTGAATTTATTTATTTCTTCCCAATTAAAATTTAGGAGGATTTATTGAAACATGTGTCAATAGAAGCTTAGCCAATTGCCTTACCCATCACTAAGGACATAAAATATGAACTATTAATGCATATATATGCAGCAATTAATTTAAAACACAATTTTATTTATTAATTTATTCTCACCTTTTAACAACCAGGTACAAGAATTTGCACAGAACTATGATACGTAATGCTTCTATAATGAAACATTTTCAGTAATGACACTGACTCTTCTGTTAAGACACTAAAACGAATAATTTAAGTATAAGGGGTGACACAGCATCTTAAAGAACCTTAATGAAACACGTGTCCTAAACTAAAATCAATCCTGTCCCAGAAATCGGTTACACTTCACAAACCAAGCCTATTCGCGAGCGCACAAAGACCCTCAACATTACACCAGCTGTATATTGCTATGCGCATAACGCAGAGGAATATATCTCGCGAAAAACAAACACGTACTCATCTGAACGTAATTTGCCACAGGCGCAACAATGTAATACTTAAACGAAATCGCAATATAAGTGCTGGTCATTTAAAATGAAGTTTACTCTAGTGTAGTGCCACAAAATTGCATTTGACTCGAAGGAGAGTACAGTATAACCTATTAATTGCCCCTTTTTTATCTGTTACACGAACCCAGTACCTTCTCGCCGAAAATCATAAGCTCTGCCCTCTAAGGCACGCAGGTTGACTTTTATTTGTGTTGGTTTCTTTCCGTCCTGCGAATGAATAAGAGATTTCATAACCCTGCATGTCAAAACAACACATTTCTTCTAGTAATGGGAAGAAATTTAAAACTGGATTAATGTCACTGCTAAACTAAACGCACTATAAACTAAATCACCTGACTATCTTGGGAAAAAATATAACTTTATCCGCGAAATCCATTACGTGTCAGCACAGTATATGTATGTACAGATACATATATACACACATAATATATGTATATATACAGCTGTATATCATTAAAATTTTATATTGGCTTGTTTTGGTATGGAAAGCATCAGGTGAATCTTGAAAAGTATTTATTGTTCACGGTAAACGGAGCACTTTTGAAATCCATACTCAACGTATGCTTCCTTCCGCCATTTGTAAAATTAAATTTTTCACTACACTGTTTACTTTATTCATGCGTCGGTCACGTGAAACTGTAAAAATATTATAAAAGTAAATATTTTTTTTCAAATTTCCCAGTGACATTAAAAATAAAGAAAGAAAAAAAATGAGACTATTTCAAGTCATCACAAATCTTTATCTAACATTTTTAGTTCAAGGTTGAAACTCTGTCGCTACCAGATTTACTGGGTGCATACTAGTATTCCCGTTAAAATATATGCATGGTAGGAGCAGTGACATTTTTCATATGTTGGTTTCAAAAGTGCTCACTTTACCATGAAAGCGTAAATAAATATGTGCAAGTAAATGCTACATCACGCATGCATATGTATGAGAGTCAGCAAGAAAATATGCGACAGAGTACTAACATTGTACGAAAGCTGGGCAACGGAACAAAATGAAACCGTTCATAATCGCGATTTTGAAATGAACCAACAAGCTTACGCCTTGAAGATAGGCCTGAAGCTAATACAGACACGACAGTTGTGCAAGTAGTCTCCCGCATCTTTGCAGGCGTTTGGAATACCTACCTAGCCAATGCGTGACGTACAAAAGCAATTTAATTAAAAAAACAGAAACGTATCTTTTCCGTGAGTGTCTCGATCTCCCACCCCTCCCGTACCCCTTCTCCTCAAACCCTCCGAGGAGATCGTTTGACGTAGGGGGTACGTTTTGCCGATTCCGATTTTCGTTCGCGCGTCGTTGCCACCCCATTCGTGATAGGGACTTGTAGTTTGGGATCGGGGCATCTCTTAAGGAGGAAAATCTTCCAGCGTAAATAATTGTGAAACATTTTAAGTTTATAAGGGGGACGTTATCCTTCGATTCCCAATACCTGCGAAGTGGTTCAACTTATAATTGCCCAGGTTGGCACGCTTCTTAATCCCACTAGTTCCCAACATTTTATAGCGTACCATCAACCCCACCATAATTGTACAATTTTAAGGGGGTCAAATTTCAAATTGCTATTTCTCCTGAACTAAGACGACGGATCTCGGTAGGCACGTTCAGGGGCCCGAGAGCTTCAAACCATTAAGAAGGCGGCCACATTTGATCAGTTTAAATTTTTTATAATTTGAGGGAGGGGGATTTTTTTAAATTTTCTCCCTGCTCGCCGAAGCTTCTTTCGTGGGTTATTTCCAACGCATGTGAAATTATATAACATTAATCAATACGCTGTAAATTAATATAAGCGAAATTTTTCTCTTAAATTGCAAAAAGCAATACTTTTTTTTAATGTCTTAGTTTTTTTTCGAGAGATATTTATTATTGAGTTTTAAAAAATTATCCCGTACTTACCGATGTCAAAATTTGATCCAATAAAGCATAATTTTGAATGCGATATGAATTCCCAAAAAACCCCATTACTTATGTAGGGATGTGAATTTTATATAAGGGGTACAAACCGTGGTTGAGTTCATGACACTAGTGTCATTTACAGAGTGGTCTCGGGAAATTTATTTATATTGCTGGACGTCCACTCATAAGCAACCAAGAGTCTGCACTTCGTTGAGTCGATACTGATGGATCTTATTATGATCGTAGCGAAACGGCGTAACATGTGATCAGACCTGACAATCGTTCACACGGAAGAGAAAAATTGCAGATCGTTTGCGAATATAATCCTGGCTTCTCGCCGATATTATCGAAACTAAATTAAATCGTTTCATTGGTATTGCGATTCCAGCTATGCTAGTAAATGCTTCGATTAGTGTCGGGTAAATAATGATCGGTATTATGTACTACCACCCTTCCGTGAAGCGCATTCCACTAGAGGTATAAATAACCCGGTAAATGTTTTCGCTTTAATAATCAGGTAAACTTTCTCGCCAACAGCAGTCAGCGCTTTACACAAATAAATTAGCTATCTGAAAAATAATTATATTAGGTAAATGTATACGTCACTAAATAATTTTCCTCGCTTAAGAGGCAAGATATAATAACTCCCAAATATAACTACAACTTTGTAAGTAAAAAAAAATGTGCATACAAAATTTAAAAAAAAAAGTTCTTATTCAATAAAAAATTTTAATATGGTAAATTTATTACAATAATCGTAGCGAAACAGAACGTTAAACTATAGTTTGTGTATACACAATGCACTCTCAGAGAAAGATTAACACTTTACTAACACAGAGCTTAATACACAAGCAGAGTTTAACAAAAGCAGTGACAGATTTACAAGGAACGCTGTTCTCTTTGTACGAGTAGCACATAAACAAGTTAATTGCGTATTAAAAAAATATGGAAGCTGCGGAATCTTGCTAGCAATTGTAACATCAGTTCACATTGTAATAACAGGCATGTGTTTCCTTTTTTCGTACGTAAGAAGGTCTAAAGTTTACATTTCGTCGTTGCATTTCTGCCACCTTTTCTAAAAATACTTATCAGTTTCAGTTGGCATGTTAACTTTTAGGTGACATAAACGTACTATTGAAAACAGGCGATTCTCTCAGTGGTCTGGAGGCGACAGACTTGCCGTGATTTCTTACGGAAGTGCTCAAGCTATCCTATATTTGTCTGTGTAGAGGTTTGTTATAAGGGATGCAAAAAACAACAGTTGAATTCCGGGACTCTAAGACCGGTTACGCGCAGTCAATGCTACATAGTCTATTCACGGTTTCTTCACACTTTCTAGATACACCCTTTAAAAACCCCGTCTCATGAAAATAAAAAAAATGTTTGGTTCCCGAAATAACTTATATTTCAAATGCGTTTTATATTTACGTTAACATTAACGTACCGCACATTCTTTTTTGGTTAAATGAAACTTCCACTTATATTTTGATAATTTATTATAATATTTATTTAATGGTAAACATGAATTGAACGCAGAGAGAAAAGAGGTACAAGCCGTTCACAGTAAAGTGAGCTTTTTTGAGGCCGTAGTAACTTTTTAATTTTAGCCATTTATTATACTTTAACCACTTTTTGAAATAAATATGTGTATGTAAGTAATAAACAAAGTGTATATATTCCACTGAAAACGGAAGTTAATTTCTAAAGCTAAAATAATACATATTTATTTACTATTGTTTCAAATGAGAGGGCTTTCAAAAGAGCTCGTTTACCGTGAATAGCCTAAGTGCAATATTTAGGGTTCCATCCATGTAAGTTTGAAACGCATTCCATCAATAAGAATAAAATAATTTAATTTCAATTGAGTGTCCAGCGCACAGATACGTTTTGTTTGCACGTGGCGGGAAGATAGTGAGTAGTCGAAAAGTAGAACTTAAACAGGGCTTCAAACAATTTGTAAGGAAACACTATCGTGAATGATGTAACGCGGGCAAGTAAAGCAAAATGTGACGACGCTTCGGTATCACAGCAAGAGGAAGATTCCAAAACATATTGCTATTACTACACAGTGTGTAAAACATAGCACTCGAAGCGCCAGTAAATCTCCGTTCCTGGCAGCACAGTACCCAGGACAACTGCGCCACCAAAAATCTATATAACGCTTGGCAAAACTTTAGACGGGGTCTGTATGGGGACTATGCAAAGAAGAATAACCCTCAAGGCGAAGTGTCGACTCGGCGTGTAACTCGTTGCTTCCCTTCAATAACACACGTCAGCCCACAGCAGCGATACGTACAGGTTAGTCGTGCCTGTATTGTATTGAGTGTCTCAACAGGACTTGGACCTCCCTCGTCAACAGCTTACATTGCAACCATTACTTGATATAACCAAATTAAATCCATGTTTTGTGAAACTTCAATTTGGTTATCATAAACCCACTCTAGTCAAAGTTATAGTGATGCTAAATCTTCTGGTGGAGGCGCCTAACGCTATAAACTTCTCTCAGTCACGTGAGATGCTATCACGTCCCCTCGACTAAGTGCCCACTCGCCCTCACTTTCTATTAACAGCAATAATCTCAAATATATAAACATACTTCACTTTAAGGTCAATATCAATACCATAACTAGAGATTAGAGCCACGTCATATCCTCTTCTAAGCACTGATTATCATGTAAACAATTTCCAAACACACCAACTTAATTAACTAAAATACATAATATTTTCAACTGAAAGGGAGTGACAACAATATAGACTATATAGTTAGGGCTGTAATTTTCAAGACTAGGGTCTCATATGAAGGAATGGTTTACAATAAAAAATAATTGTACGTATTGATGAAGGCTGTTCACGGTAAAGTGAGCACTTTTGAAATCAACCTTTTAAAAATGTCACTGCGTCTATCTGCGTGTATTATAACGGGCACCCTGACTGTCACGCGCAGAGTAAAGTTGGCAACGGCGGAGGGAAAGTAGTTCCATGTGTTAACGTTAAATAACAAGTGTCAAGGATACATTTGTGAATACTGAAATATTTTTAATTTTTTTAATGCATAAAATTATAACAATAAAAACATTTGTAAAATATTTACTTTTCTAAAAATTTTACAGTTGCCCTTGACCGACGCACGAATAACGTGATCAGGCCCACGGTAACGTTAATTGTGCATATGGTGGAAGGGTACACAATGTGCATACAAGTATATCTTAAGCAGGGCTGTCAAAAGTACTCCTTGTACAAGGAACAACCTATAGTATTATCCATACTAAAGATAATATTATGGTCCCATTAGTGGATACACCTAGTGCTCACGAACAAATGATAATAAACACCAGAGTGGGGTAGATAAGTACAAATTGAGCATATTTCACCAAGGAACCAATAGTTTGATGTCCATAGTTAACCTGCTAACGGCAGTGGCAATGTGCAGGGGCGGGTATGCAACCTTGTGTACGTGGCATTATAACCAGACTGTGCGCAGGTCTGCGTGCCTGTTAACACCGCTCAGTATCACACGGTCGCAGTCTCGGAGGAGCTACGTATCCACAGTTCCTGCAGGACGTGTTACCTGAATACTTGGAGGAAGTTCCTTTAGATGCTCGTGAGGCTATGCGGTTTCAGCAGGGTGGGGCCCCATCTCATTTCGCAGTTGTGGTTCGCTGGCACCACGACATGCACTTCCCGAACCGGTGGCCACCACGCTCACCTGACATCACACCACCTGACTTCTGGCTGTGGGGCCACATCAAATCGATGGTGTACGCCACAACACTTGACGTGACACGAGGGATGAGCTCATTACGCCGGAAACCTTTGCACATGCGCGTCGCAACATGCTTCGGCGCTGCACCGCCTGTGTGGCCGACTGTGGCGGGCAGTTTGAACAGACACTTTGACCAGAGACATCGAACAGACGCTCTGTCCCCAGTCCTGCAGTCAAAATGTGTATATAAAGTGTAATTTCATTACACTGCATGTAGCCTAGTTATTGTGATTGCCTACCCGCCTCCTGCACATTGCCACTGCCATTAGCGGCTTAACTATGGACGTTCGACTATTGGTTCATCTATGAAATATGCTCCATTTGTACCTAACTACCCCACTCTGGTGTTCATTATTATTTGTTCGTGAACATCTGGTATATATTATATACAAAATAAGTATCACGATATATGGGAGGGCTACGAAGGCAAGGTAAATTGTAGGGTAAAATACATAAAAAAATGGAAAGAAATTATTAAATAATAAAAAAAAATGGTTACATACCTGTGATTTGACGCAAAAGTATACGCCATTTTGCCTTCCGGAGCGCGAGCGGCAGCGAGCACGGATGGCCACACCAATTTACCTGCTTCATTTATTTTACCCAAATCGTGCGTGAAAACGTTTGCAACAATTCGTGGGAAAATATGAAGTGGATAAATGGGTGCCGTCCTACGCGCTTGCTATTGCTCGCACAACGGGAAGCAGAGTGACGTAGATCTTTGCGCCAAACCACAGTTCTGTGGCTCTGTTTCAGGAGAAGAGTAGGACGAGGAAATTTTGGGAAACGACACGACGTAATAGTCAAAAAGTGCAAGCAACAGTTGGTGGTGCATACAACTACGTGACGAGCAAACCGAAGGTATCCTACGATATGCAAATTAGGAAGCACCCTACTTCATAGATGACTCTAAACCCCCCTATACAACAGCGCGTTCGCTCTCCATTCATAAATCCCAATTATTCACAAGGTAAAATGAGGAAAAATACCGATAGCGAACGCAACAAAACTCCTCGCACCACGTACCCCACTACCTACGATTCAGAAGCTAACTGAGCTGAAATTTTCTACGCTAACGGTAAATGCTGATGAGACATACTAGGTGTGTTCGCGTGGTGTGTTCTTTCCACTACTTCTGCTCTTTTCGCGCTCATTCCCGCTCTTCGCCGTTCGAGCTACCGGAAGCGCTTTTTTTGTTTTGTTGTTCGCGTGGCAAGAGCACTGCTCGTTCTGCTGCTTGGAGTAGCTCTTTCTCTGCTCTTGCTCGCCGAGGTAGACCAGAAAGAGCAGATAGAGTACAAATGTTCCCGAGCACAAAAAACATAAAGAAACTGTCACTCGACTGCATGTTAGGTACTTGAGGAATTTGAGATAACACTTTTCGGAAGAATTATTCATTAGACCTATCATAAAACGTGGCGGCCATCCTGTAAGTAGCGCAGAAGGATATTTTGTTACCAATAAAAGTGAAAGTTGTTACCATTGAAAGTCACTGTCATTGTTACGTGACCATGTTAAACGTATTCATTGTCTGCTTCGTCATCATACGATATGCATCAAATAGCATCAGTACAATCTTTCTAACCTCTCGTCTTCGCGACATTTGCAAAACGAAATACACACTTTTGCTCTCTGTCATTTGTGTCGACAGGTCAAGAGCAGCTACTTTTTTTTTACTCCTTTCATGCTCCATGGGAAAATCTCACGTGCTCTCGATAGCACAAGTAGCAGAAAGAGCATACCATACGAAAAAAAAAACCTACTTTTTCACTTTTATTCACAGCACCTAACCGTTACGCGCGGTCAAGGGCAGCAACATGACGGCTTGTGCGATCAATGACGAGTAACTACCGTTACGTCCCTAAATGTTTTTCTTCGCGAAACATCCAACGAGGTATCTCGGAAACACATAAGTCCATCGCGGTAGGCGTACACACATCGAAAGAAAACACATTCAACACGCTTCACGGCAGTTTATGTAAACAATAAAGTATGTCACTCGGGAACATTACAATTTTTTCTGTGCGCTTACCACGTAGCCTAACTAACCCGACCACGTATTTTCAACTCGGGAGGCCCATAGTCTAATCGCGGTATCTCTACGCGTTTTGAATCAAACCTTTGAAAAATCACCACATATATGAAGTGTTTGGTTGTTTCCTAAATATAATACATGTATCACACTTCTGTTAAAAAGAAAGTTCCTTACTTTTAGTTAAATTAAACTTTTACTCATATTCGTTTCTATAAATTATATTATTTCATTACATTTAATATGAACAAAACATAAAGAAAATAGGTGTGTTGGTATTGCCCAGTTATAAATGGTGGTTCTCGTGCAAAATATTATTAAATTGAGTAGCGGTACGTTGTCCTTTGAGTGTAATTTCCTAGACTTAGTTAATCTTTGTTAAAATGAGTCGGAGGAATATCCCGAAAGGTACAGCTTTAACAGGGCTTCAGAAAAGTTGGAAGTAACCACGAATCGACTATAGTTAAGGTGAAACGAGACACGACTAACCGGGAGAAACCTTCCATTCAGATGAAACCCTGGTGTTGAAAACTGCCGTTAGGGCGGGAGAGCGTACTCACCGTGGCCGACCTGGACGATCCTCTGCTGCCTGGTGCAGCAGGAGGAGGAGAGGTGGTCGTCGACGTCGCCCCAGACGGAGGACTGCTCTTCGGCGGCGCCGTGCCTGCGGTGGCTGGGCGAGTGACACGCCACTGCGACAAACACACGCGCCCTCCTTCAGCTGCGACCACGGTCGGAAGCACGAAGGCCTTCCACGACGGTGAAAAACTTTAGCCGCGGTGGTGTGGCGGTTAGATTACTCGCATCCCACCTAGGCGGACCGGGCTCGATTCCCGGAGGGGTCGCTCCCGGATTTTCGAATGTGGGAAATCGTGCTTGACGATGCCGCTGGTCAGCGGGTTTCCTCGGGAATCTCCCCGTTTCCCACGCCCTTGCATTCCGACGTTTCTCCATACTCACCTCGCTTCATCATTTGATGTAAGAGCCGCCCAAATATCTTCACTCACTCTTCACTTAAGGGAGCTTGTCACCAAAATAACTCATTATTTTATATTTTTGCGATATACTGTTCAACGAGTAGGCGTTACCTGTAAATGCTTTTTCCTCTCATAATAAAAATATATCTTATAACCTATGCATAATGGCAAGGAAAAATTATAAATTTAGTGTTTTTGGGATGTAAAAATGTAAAAAATTAACTCACCTACTAAAATGAGTTAATTTACACTGAAATAAGATATCATGGGTTTTTTCAATACACATTTAAAATCACACTATGAAATGTTTTCGCAATATTTAATAATTGCTCAAATAGAGATATTTTTGAATATTTTTTATTTGTAGCATTATATATATTTGAATTGCTAAGCATGCCTTAAAATTAATGATGACATGACGTTTTAGTCACCCTTGTTAAATTTTCGGTAAATGTTTTCATTTATTTTATTTTTGCATCTAAAAAACACTAAAATTGTGATTCTGACATGCAATGACAAAAACTTCGCGACTTAAATTTTTTATGCGAGGAAAAAGTTCTTATAATAATGCCCATAAGTTGAATGGAATTTCGTACAATAATAAAATAATTGCATTTTTATTTGGCGAAGAGCACCCTTAAGGGCTCCACCTGGCTGGTGCGTGAATTGCATTGCAGAAATTTGTTTTAAAAATACGTCATTCAAAAACTGTTGCATATCTTGTAGTAGTGTCTGCACACGAAAAGTATTTAAGAGGCTGTATAACCGCCTATACAGAAATTATTTTTTTTAGTGTCATAACAGAAGGGTTAGGTTCATTACAGAAAATGTTTCATTATAGAAGCATTACATTTCATGGTTCTCTGCAATTTGTTGTACCTTATTATTAATGGGCGTTCCCTGGTTGTTAGTAAAATATGAGGATGAATTAATACATAAAAGTTTGTATTAAGTTCATTGTTGCGTAAATATACGTAAGTATTTAATATATTATGTCCACAATGATGTGGAAGGTAATTGTATAAGTTTATATTGTCAAATTTTTCAATATATCCTTCTAAATTTAAATCAGAAATAAGTAAATAAAAAATTCAACATAGCGGGTCAGGTGGGCTCTTAAGAAATATTTCGTGGCTAAAGAAAAGTTTCAAGCTATCATTTAAACTCCAAGGGTTATTTTTCTTTTTGTCGTGAAAATGGCTAAAACGGGTGTTTTCAGAATCAGTTTTAGCTGCTTAATTTCTTTATACTGAAACTATAGTGTTGTTTTTATTGAGGCATTATCAGCACCGTCCCTAGCGAAAGCGAGGTCAGGTACAAGAACTTTTGCGAAACCCTTCCCTTCCACACTAGTTAACCCCTCCTTTCCACAACACAGTCGCCTTTCCCACAACATTCTCTGCGCTTGAGCGCCCGTACCTCGTAACTAACATTTATTAATAAAACATGTTACATTTTATAAATAAACATGTTTGAATATATACATTTTATCGTGAAATAAATAACTCAAAGTCAAATGAATGCAAAATATTACAAAAAANGGGGGGGGGGGAAGGACTTGTGCGACCGTTACTGTCGCACATCCCTAAGGACGGCACTGTGCAATACTTTTATCTTTAGGTTGTCACGTTCAGACGAGTCACCGACGGAGCAACGATAGGTCTTGAGAGCCGATGAGGGTGAAGCAAGCTGACTATGGAGCAGCACAGGAATTCAAGGGTGGGGGAAAACGGAAGATCCTCGAGAAAACCCGCCGACCAGTGACATCGTCCGACACGATTCCCACGTGCGAAAATCCGGGGGGCGGCCCCCACCGGGAATCGAACCAGGTTTCGCTTCGGTGGGAGGCGAGTGCTCTAGCCACTGTGCCACCACGGCCCCACTGACGGAAAGACTGCATGCCAGTTGAGCGCCTTGAGTATAGAGGCGATTAGGCAAGTGGTGAGTGAGCAAGAGTCAGCCTTATAGATTTCGCCCGTTATGAGACCTAGAACGCGGAAAATGCTGCAGGCAGGCGGACTCTTTAAGCAGTAAGAACTAGAAAGTTTTCTATCGCCTTGACTCAAATCGAAGTATACACAATGAAGTTGCTACTTTTCACTGCTTACGTTTCACAGCAGAAGAATATGAAACTAGGAAAATCAATTTCCAAGTCTTAAGTGCCCGCGTCACCGGCCATATTGGATTTTTTTATTTATTCCTTCATGACTCAAATTAACGAGTATTTATGGGAAAATGTGACAATAGGAGCTTAGGTATTCGCCGTACCCATCATTAAGTACATAATATATGAACCACTAACGCATATTTATAGAACAATTAACTTGATACTACATGTTACATATTAATTCATTCTACCCTTGTAATGACAGCCGGGGAACATCTAATAACAATCAGGTATATTATTTGCACAGAACTATGAAATGTAATGCTTCAATAGTAAAACACTTTCAGTAATGACCCTGAGACTCTTCTGTTATGACACTAAAATGAATCATTTCTTTGTAAGGGATGGCACAGCCTCTTACTAAAACAAGTCGCAGAAGAGCATACATTTGAACGAACTTCAAGATTTATTTCTGCTAGCCTGCTTCTAAAAACAATTGTCGACCACAAAAATATTACTAAATAAAAATTCCCCATCTGTTTTTATTTTAAATAACACTCTGTACAATTTTTTTATACTGGTCGAACTCACGAAGTAAAACTGTGCTGTGGTACAAATTTCCTCCTTTGGCATTTTTGATAACCGCTTACATTTGTCTTTAAAAATAACGTGTCAAAATAAACCTAGGAGTATTGGAATAAACTGCTGCTGCAAGTGGGATTGTTCTGCATGGACGCACACGCATAGGTTACAGACGTCCTGATGTGCCGAGGAGGCCTCGTCATGCAGGCCGCTTATTATCCTTAACTAATATTATAAATGCTGAAGTGTGTTTATTTGTTTGTTAGTCCTCCTTTCACGTCGCAACGGAGCAACGGATCGACGTGATTTTTTGCACAGAGATAGTTGGAGCGCCGGGAAGTGACATAGTCTACTTTTTATACGGAAAAAAAATCTCATTCCCACAGGAAATTTTTTTAGTAAAAATAGCGCTAGGGGTACAATGCTGCGTCAACGTAAGTTGTTAGTGTGGGACGAAAGCACAATGTCGCACAAAAAGCGATAGAGGCCCTAAACCAAACTCTACAGGATATACGAAACAATTCAGACATTATGGGAGGAATGGTTGTATTACTGGCTGGTGACTTCCGCCAAACTCTACGGGTGATTCAGAGGGGCACACCTGCAGATGCTTGTCTCAAGTCGTCTAGCTTATGGGCAAATGTCAAGAAATTCAGCTTGACGACAAATATGAGAGTGCACCTCTACAATGACGTTGATACAGGACATTATTCTGATACACTGTTAAAAATCGGAGACGGGTGGTTAGAAACGGATGCCGAGGGCTGTGTGTCACTAACGGGGGATTTAAGTAATTCGGTGCAGAGTGATACGGAACGGATTGCTAGCGTTTACCCAGTACTACAAATTAATATAAATAACGACCAGTGGCTACGTAAAAGAGCTATTCTAGCACCAAAAAATTACATCCTTAGTGTTCTGTTCTGTGTTTATGATCACTGTCTGTCTGTCTACTAACACATACCGTTATTTCTCCCTATAAATTTGTTACTATAACCACGTGAGCAACATTCAATGACAAATTTTTTCACCTTGCACTCATTGAAATTGAAAATCACGCGCAGACATTGTCAGGAAAAAGTATAAAAAGCAGGGACTTTATTTTAAAAAAAACCTAAACAATAATTTTGTAGTCCACGCGAGCGGAGCCGCGGGCACAGCTAGTAAGTTAATAATTCCGTTTCCTTTCGACAAAAGTATTCGTCATTGCTACAGTTGTACTAATGACTTTTTTTTTCTCACGGAGAAACGAAAACGAAAAATATGTTATGAACTTTCGTGAAACTGAAACGAAAATGAAAGAAGAATTATACAATAAGGTTTTAGTCTTGATGATAGTTAAACGAATTTCTTAACATTTTAGCAAGTTANAAAAAAAAAAAAAAAAAAAAAAAAAAAAAAAAAAAAAAAAAAAAAAAAAAAAAAAGGAGACACGGGGTGTTTACGACAGAGGTTTTTGCCCATATTTCAATTGCAATCTTATGTAGTTATTTCAGTTACAAAATAATGAAAACAAACGAGATGACATACACACATAAACTTCCTTTGCTGGTGCACTAAATGAACATTCAGTAAACATCCGAGTATTCTTATAAATTGGAATTTTGGATACGTTACAACTTTTGGCAACCAATTTTCTTACCGAAACGAAAATGAAAATTACAATTTTTTGTTTTCGTTTTGCTATACCGAAAATTCGCACAACCCTAAACTCGAATTTTCGTTTCCTCGCGAAAGCAGATATTCTAAGCACCTTCAAATGTTCGTTTGGCGTCACTATGTTCGATATCACATTCGAAACGATAACGAAGCCATTCGCGNAGAGAGATCTGAATAGTTTCAATTTTTTTCACTGTATTTTCTTGTTTTCATACTGGAAATTTTGTTTCGAAATTCTTGTAGTAGAGCTTATTTTCGCGGTTACAAGATCATTTACTGTTCCGAATTAATGTGCACTGTAACCAGATATCATCGTGCATCTAAGGACATTATCATCAACAAATTAGCTACTCGTTTCAATTTTAACGTGTATCTGTAATGCGTCGAATTATCGTTCAGTTGGCGTAAGATGGGGAAGATATCTACTTATTACGTTAATCAGACTCAATCCCAAAATTCCTGCCCGACAACCTAACGCTCTATGGAAGGCAAAGAAGTTCCCACAAGTTTTTATGTTGCGGTTTGCTTTGAAATGAACTGTAAAATGTAAATGTTGCGTTTTTTCCCCCAGCAACTTTACATTGAGTACAATTTTTCGATCATGCTTTCAAAGTCAGATGTTTTACGCCACAATTTATATTTTGTTTGTATATTCATTGAATTTTGAGTAAATGTAATAATTTCACAAACTGGATTTTTTTTTTAAGTTTTGCTTTATCCTATATGCAAATCAGATTAAAACTTATTAAACTCCATCGTTTATTGTAAATATGTTAATATTGCACAACTAGAGATAACGTTAAATTTATTTCGTGTTCGTCACTTTACAGTCAGCGAGTTTATGTAACAACCTGAATACGAAGATAACAAGGAAGCAATGTTATGTTGAGAATCTCAGTGCGAATAAATGGAAGAACAGTTGGTTGAAAGAAACATATTACCTAAAAAAAAAAACGCCTATCAACAACCTCAGTCACATATTATAAGAAATTAACACGGCGTTTTGAACTGGGATTTTAATTTTTTATCAGTAGCGCAAATTCACTTAGATATCAATTGGGGTCCGAAACTGTAACTAAATAATCACCATTAAAATTAACGTGTTCGTTTGTAAAAGCATGACAAATGAAGAAAACTTTTTCATATTCAGCACTATGTACCCGTAACGTATCGTGTCAGCCCTGGCGATGTAATGGTTTAGATGAGCTACTCGTAAGATACTTGATCAGGTTCAGGCCAGTCCGCAAGTGTCATCATCGTCAATATCGCCACCATATGTAAGTTAAGGATTGTGGCAACACTTATATTTGAATGTGGACTGAAGCCGGCGGTACACAGGATCGTAAAGAATCTTCTCGAATGAACCAAAGGCGCACTGGTCAGTTACACTACCTTTACTACGCTACAGAAAACTCTTCCATACTAATTTACGACAATGTAACCTCGCAGTACTTAACAGATTATTGGCAATTTCGTAGACGGCTTCGTGCCAAAAACACTGTACGCTGGACCTACTTAAAGAAAAGTATAGGTCGTTCACGGTAAAATGAGCACGTTTGAAAGCCCTGCTTAAGATGTACTTGTAAGCATATTTATGTATCATTTCGCTATATGTAAAATAAACATTTCCGTGGAACTTATTACTTTATTCGTGCGCCAGTCAAGGGAAACTGTTAAATTATTATACATTTATATATATTACAAATTTTATAATCCATATACTTATATGCATTCGATAAATCAGAAAGAAAAATGCATAATTGTAGTATTGACAAATGTTTACCGAACACTTTTAATTCAGCGTCGAGACATGGAACTACCTTCCCGCCGTCGTTACCAACTTTACTGGGCGCATTCCACTACGTTTGCCCGTTAAAAATACACACAGGTGTATAGGAACACAGACATTTTTCAAGGGTTGATTTCAAAAGTGCTCACTTTATCGTGAACACTTTTTAAGTCAAATAATAATCTCCCGGCGAATCGTACCCACTTTTGGAAACAAAAGAACGCAACTGAAAGGATGCACGCTGTGTCAGTAACGTGATTAAAGTGCGAGAACGAAGTTGCTGGAGGGTACAAAGCTTAACCCACTGAATTTAAGACATACTGAAGTTGTTCTCCCGCTGTCAACAAGACCAGCAGTCTAGACAAAAAAAACTGCACTACGTGGGATCTTCATTAAAGGAGCTGTGGAAGTAGTGTTCCTTAGTTTTAGACGTTCGCAAACCAGACGGGAATTTAGCCCTAACTTGCTAGTGAAGACAGAGTTGCTACTCCAGTTTCTTACGACGGGCGCCATATTAACTACGACAGCCAGTACAACAGCAAAGAGCTTACAATCTTCTCGCAATGATGCGTGTGTTTTACTGTGCAAACAATTAGAAACAAATGATCGTTCTTGCTGAGAAACCATAAAGTTAGATGAAAAACATTTCAAATAAGATTTT
The DNA here is from genome assembly GCA_002778355.1 of Clitarchus hookeri. Taxonomy (NCBI): domain Eukaryota; kingdom Metazoa; phylum Arthropoda; class Insecta; order Phasmatodea; family Phasmatidae; genus Clitarchus; species Clitarchus hookeri. The sequence continues at coordinate 356,981 of NQII01001290.1, forward strand.
GCATGTTTTACTTCGTTTGATAAAAAAAATGATAGATCACGTAAACGTTATTAAATGTATTTAATTGATATCGTATCATTACGTTAAATTTAATGGCTACCGCGTCAAGATACTGCTTTTTCAAGTGTGGGCGTGAGAAATTTTTAAGACAACCTCTCCGGATTTCCTCCGCCGATAATTTCCTAAGTATTTTTATGCTGCGTTATGTAATTTTAATGACTACATAATGGCACTCGCCCATTAGTTTTTATGCATTACTACTAATGCTTATATATCAGTGGACACTTCATTAAAACTCCTCATGTCCATTGCTCAACGCGTACTGGTTGTCAGAGAAAAACTAGTATAAGTCCTTATTGGCTCCTAACATTTCGACGAATCATAAAGGCTTATTTACCAAGAAAGCATTAGCTTAAGCCTTCGTATTCAAAATTTCCCTATTAAGTGGCATCATAGCAGCAAATCACAACACTACCCAAATTCTGCAGTCTTCAGCGGTAATAAAATGAATATTATGTAAATCAACGATTCGTACATTTCCCAGTTACAAACCCGATTGCTGTTACTGAATGAAGTTTTGGTTGGCTTTGGGGAGGGGGAATGTGAGATATTTAACTGTTGTATTCGACTAGATTCTTTCCTCGGCTGACTGAAGTTCCCGACTCCGAAAGATGGGCGTCCGTTAGTGTGTAACATTTCTAACAGAAACACTTAAGTAGTAACAGTAATTTTCGCACGGGAAGTGCGTGGTTGGTCGCCTTCCAAACATCCGTGGCAGCCTCCCGACATCCTACCAATAGCTTTTGCGAACCAACTGCTTCTCTAGCGCGGTTAACACGCTTAACTTGCAAATGTAGTAATGCATAATGGGTTCGACATCCAGCTGCTGTATTTGAGAGTAAGGCAAGAGAGAGAGAGAGAGAAAAAAAAGGGGGAGTGTGTTGAAAATGTTCTCACGCTGTTTTTCACGACCGCACGGAGTTATGCTCTCTGCATAGACTGGGAAAAATAATTAATTTTAAAAACTGTTCAGTGGCCGTAGTGGTAAGACCGAAACAACGCAAGTTCAAGAGCCAAGCATCCAAAGTGGTAAGACAGAACAGCATGACGTCAGAGACCACCCGAGTATCTTAAACACAACTTACTCCGCACGAAAAAAAAATTAACTGGCCTCGACGGTACATTGATCCAACGCAGAGAAAAAAATTATGAAACTGAATTTAACGGGACTTCACGTTTTACTTACTCGTTACCCCGTGACCAACGATTTACACGAAATGAAAACGCAACGTCTATTTGGGATTTTAGTTTCCATCAGTCTACTGGAATTGTAGTTAAAGAATGGCCGTCACAGCTCTATCACTGGTGTTTCGCTCCTGCTCGGTTCAAGCTATAAGTTACAGTTTGAGCTCACTGTGACGGAGGTCCAGAGAGTGCGCTCCTTACCACGTGGCGGCTGTGTCGGCGGCCACGGCTGAAGGCAGTGGCGAAACAACATCAACTTCACGTCTTTAAGGGCCCCTCTATGGGGGAGAGGAGTTGTAAGCCTTTAGGAGCCTCTCTTAAAACATGTTTTCTTCTCGTATGAATTTCATTTCGGTGCAATCGAAATCTAAATTACTACCAGATAAAAGCAAAGTAAACTAAAAACAATTTGAGACACAAGTGTATGAAGGTGTTTTGCAACAAAATCAAAGTTCGAAGGATCTCGAATGCAACTTTTCTCTTGCTCTTGATGATTCCCATATAATCGCGTCGTTTCTGGTATTTCCGACGATGCCATGTTAAAGATAGAGAGATACAACACCATCATTCATCGAAGGAAAAAAAAAATAGATGTTTAACGAATTTTAACATAATACCTTCATCCGCTCGTGTCTTCAATTCATGAGAGATTGTTTACGGTATATCAAGACATCTCGGTGCACTGAAACATTTTTTGGCGCACTTCACCTAAACTCGTGGGGTGGCGAGTGTCCCCCCTACTTGTCACGCCACTGGATCCCTTAGGGACCGGCGCAAGCGGAAGCACAGTACCTGAACAGAGGCCGGCGAAGACGCAGAGAAGCGGTATCCTGAGGAGGGCGGCCATGGCGTGCTGCGGAAGAAGAAGCTCGGAGTGGGTTCCTGGAGGCCGGAGATCGCGCACCGCGGTACAGTCCCCCTCGACACCTGCCGCTCGCTATATATGTGACGCGTGTCGGCTTACCATCTCGGGTTTTTCGCCCGCCGCACGGGGGAGGAAGCGAGTCCCCCCCGCGGACCGCAGGAGTGCGGGGAGGGGATGGGGAGGGCGTCGTCCCGCGGCTAAGCGATCGCCGATTGTTTCACACGAGAAGCAGGGCAGCCCCGGCCAGCCCCGTGCAGCAGTGGGCCAAGTGCCCG
>NQII01001290.1:362872-416868 GCA_002778355.1 Clitarchus hookeri
GTGCCCTGGAAACCACAGGAAGACGACTCGAACACCATTCCGCACAGCACCTTCATTGGTAATGAGTGAGTGAGTGAAGAGATCTGGAGCGGCTGTTAACGTCGTGGTCTTTGAGAGCCGACGAGGGCGAAGCGAGGTGAGTATGGAGTAGTGCCGGAATGAAGGGGCGGGGAAACGGGAGATCCCCGAGAAAACCCGCCGACCAGCAGCATCGTCCGGCGCGAATCCCACATGCGAAAATCCGGAGTTACCCGGCCGGGGATTGAACCCGGTTCACCTTGGTGGGAGGAGAGCAGGCTAACCGCTCAGCCATCGAGGCCCCTCATTAGTCATGATTTTGTTATATTACAGGCTTAGGTAATCTACAATGAAGCCTAAACAATGTATTATTTGTAACTGTCCGATAGAATTTAACATTTGTAAGAAAGAATGGGAAAATCATTTTACGGCGTTTTGCAGGTGGCAAGGAAATCTCAGCGCGGTATATTTACTAACCAAATCTTTCATCTCGCTGCTATTTTTGACGGCCTTCATTATAGGACAGGAAGGTCTAGCAAGTGTATAGCTCACACAATAACTCTGTATAACTCCGTTTAGCAAAGCTGCCTTGCCGGTAACTCAACTCTAGTTCCTTCACACCGCAGTCAATTTTGCAAATATACACGCCGTGAAGGGTTAGCAGAGAATTTATTTTGATACAAAAAAACTGCAGTTACGAAAAGAAAGTGTCTACGTTTTGTGATTTATTTTTATTAGAAAACATGCAACAGTTCACTATAAAAAAATAAATACGCATACAAATCTTTGGTAATTTTACATATTTGTTGTGTAATTTGTAAAGCAACTAGAGTACGTGTAATTTTACACAAAAGTTCTTAACAATTCAGATAATGTATGGCTTAATAAACATAATGTTGGCGTTAATCAACACATTTTGAAGTATGTGTAATAACACGCACACTCCCTGTACTGAAAACCTTAAATTGTATATTTTTACCGCGACAATATCGTTGTATAAACACTCAATTTCTGTGTAGTTGTACATCTTCCATTGTGTAATTTTACAATGCCCATGAAAATGTAAACTTGTATTACATTCTGGAGTATCAATGAGCATATTTTTACACATACAATTTTTCGGTAATTTTACATGTTTTGTAATTTACTAAAACGAATACAGTATACGCAATTTCAAACTGATGTTGTTGGGAATTCAAAGATAACTACAAAGTATTTGTTTCAAACATGCGGTTTAGCTGTAGGGAGTAGAACTACTTCCAACTCCATTTGTGTGTTCGAAACTGAACTTAACCCCCGCTGTTGGGATGTGCTTGATGTTTGCATACAACTACGTATTCTATATCCGAAATCAGTTGTTATAGAGGCCGCGATAGCTGAGCGGTTAGCCTACTCGCCTCGCACCAAGGCGAACCGAGCTCAATCCCCGGCCAGACCATCCCCAGACTTTCGCAAGTGGCATTCGTGCCGTACGATGCCGCTGGTCGGCGGGTTTTCTCGGGGATCTCCCGTTTCCCCCGCCCTTGCATTCCAGCGCTGCCCCATTCTCACCTAAATTCACCTTAATTGGCTCACAAAACTTAGTTTTTAAGAGCCGCCCAAATCTCTTAACTTAATTGTTATCCACATTTTAAAGATAATTTGCCAACTACCAAGGTTCATAAAAAAAGTACTATAAAGTGAAAATTTTAAAACTGCTTATACATAGTACATGAATTAACATGACGCAGTTGTATAAGAACTGATAGTGACGGTAAAATTAATTGGTAAAACAGTGAAAAATGCTTAGAAATTGAGCATTAACAATTACAGTAAATGTGTGATTTTACTTTTGTGTAAGTGAAAAAAGACACATAAACTGTAGTGAAATTACAATTGCGATGTCTGTGTACATTTACTTGCAGTGGCGAAAAAATACACAAATGTAACATCTTATTTTCTTCTACATGGAAATTGTAAATATACACCATTCTATGTAAAAAATAGTACTAAAGTGTACACGCTATTTTACTAACTTTTAAGATAAATTTTCTTTGACGCTGAGTAAAAAAAAATTGACATACACTGGAGAACCAAAAAAACTGATATACGCGTGCGTATGCAAATAACGGAGCCATGTAACCAATCAGAGTAATGCGATGCGGTCGGCAGAGCCTATATAAGACAACAAGCGTCTGGCAAAGTTGCTAGATCGGTTACTGCTGCTACAATGGCAGGTTATCAAGATTTAAGTGAGTTGAACGTGGTGTTATAGTCGGTGCACGAGAGATGGGAGATATCATCTACGAGGTAGCGATAAAATGTGGATTTTCGCGTACGACCATTTCACGAGTGTACCGTGAATATCGGGAATCCGGTAAAACATCACATCTTCGATATCGCTGCGGCCGGAAAAAGATCGTGAACGAACGGGACAAACGACGACTAACGAGAATCATTAAACGTGACAGACATGCAACCCTTTCTCAAATTGGTGCAGATTTCAATGCTGGGGCATCAATTGTATCGGGCGGATGGACGTGTACGGGTATGGAGACATCCTCAAGAATCCATGGACCCTACATGTCAACAGGGGAGTGTTCAAGCTGGTGGAGGCTCTGTCATGGTATGGGGCGTGTGCAGTTGGCGTGAAATGGAACCCCTGATACGTCTAGATACGACTCTGACAGGTGACAGATACGTAAGCATCCTGTTCGATCACCTGCATCCATTCATATCCATTGTGCATTCCGACGGACGTGGACAATTCCAGCAGGACAATGCGACACCCCACACGTCAAGAGTGGCTACCGTGAAGCTCCAGGAACACTTTTCTGACTTTAGACACTTCCATTAGCCACCTAAATCACCAGACATGAACATTATTGAGCATATCTGGGATGCCTTGCAACGTGCTGTTCAGAAGAGATCTCCACCGCCTCGCACTCCTATGGATTTGTGGACTGACCTGCAGGATTAATGGTGTGAATTGCCTCCTGCATACCTTCAGACATTAGTCGAGTCCATGCCACGTCGTCTTGCGGCACTTCTGCGTGCTCGCGGTGGCCCTACACGATATTAGGCAGGAGTACTAGTTGTTTTGCTCTTCAGTGTATATAGGTGTAAAAATACACACACTTTAGTGGAGACACAGTTGGCACATACATTTGTGTAAAATTACTCAATTTTTTTACAGTGTCCTTTTTACATTGTATTTTTGCAACGCACTCTCATTTAAAGGCCATTGAAAAACTGACCAATGTAAACTCTCGAGGATATCTTTTGTGTATTTCAGATGACACGAAGTTCACTTTACCTTACCCTCACATTCTACAAAGAAAAATTTTTATTACGAATTTTGTAATTGGGACTGTGGAAACTCCCTCACTTGGACTGTGCTAAACGGGAAACAAGTTGGTGACAATAAGTAGGGTGGAAATGGGATGAAACGAGTGTTGAATATGGAAGTGGGGTACACTATAAATCATAACAATTCCCTTCCTCCTCAAACACATATCAGGAAATAAAATGGTTAAGCCAGTGTGGTTTGTGTCATTTACATGGGTTGTTCGAGAATATTCTATTCGCCATTCATTAACAGATAAAATTAATATCGTTTAGGTATATATCCTAAGAGGAGAGGGGCATCTAATGTCTATATTTTGTCGTATTCGGGATAAATCTGCGTCTGGGACCCGACTGAAAAGGACTAGACGCGCTCAATCGGCACAGACACATTAATCTGGCTCGGCAGTTGATCAGATACAAGCTAGCCGGTGCGGTAGTGCGCCTGAGGTGCTCTCTCACATCGTCGCTGAGAACCTCGCACTCAGATACACACGTTGTCAGGCCGAGGTGCTATCCTCTCCTCCACTGTCTGTCCGGGACAGCACGGGAGATGTGTCGCCACCCACAGCTTTTCATCACTTCCGAAGCTCAGCGCGGGGGTAGTTCAGGCCCCGTGAGGGGCCCTTGACCACCCAATGGTGCAGTCATTTGAATGCAGTGGGTTAGGAGAGGATAGGTCCCTCCGCCCACTGCCCCATAACTATCCGTAGTTACGGCAGTTTCCCACCGCAGCTGCAACACTGCGTCCACCCGTCATTGGGACGGGTTTGTTATCCCAAGGTCTCCGGCATTCGGAGTTTCATCTACTGCCAGCACGATTCCGATCCCAGTGGATCAGACAACAGAGAGGCTTGACGATCATACCAAGCTCTTGCTTGAACTTCCATGCCACTAGTGCGTTTAACACCGGATTGTCCAATGTAATGACCAATAGCGAATTTCACGGATGCCATGTTGCCTGGTTATGCGCGGTCCCGGCGCTGTGGAGAGTGACCCATCTCGACCCTCCCCTCTCCACAGGCCGTCCCGCTCACCCCAACCTTACCCAGTGACAGAGGAAATGATTGACAGCCGACCTGGCTGGCGTCACAGCCCCTCTCCCCCCTGCCGGAGAAGTCGGCGACTTGAGAGGACGAGCAAGAATTTTCTGGTTATCATTTCCCTCGGCGCAACGCAGAGTTTGAAGAAGGTTCTGGACTGTGGCCAACGCCGTCTCAAATACCACCGGAGACGGAGGACCGGAAGTCTTTGTGGCAGCCATCTGGCTGAAGTGCAGAAAAATTAGTGAAGTCTGGTGCAGTGAGGGACATCAGCGGAGAGAACGGGTGACTACAGAGGGTGCGAGATGGCGGCAGACGAGCGTGTGTGTGGTGTGGACGGACGAGAGGGCGTGGTACCCGGCGAGTAAAGGGCTACTGTGCGCGGGGGTATTCGGAACATTTTAGAACATTCCGAACTAGTGGAATGTGGATTAAATTATGGTGTGATTATGTATGTATAATATGGACTTATTGGAAATATTGTAACTGTCAAATATGGCAATATAATTTGTAAAATATCTCAATAAGTTTTGATACACTGTTTATTGGGACTGATTTTAGTTATTTGTTTTCACTAACTTCTTTGAGGTAATTGAAAATTATGTTGATTAAAGTTATTAAATGTAAACAGCAATTGGTAGCCATTTATTGTGAGATATTAATAAAAAAGTATTTTCTTTGAAGCATCTGAAAATAAATTAGGAAATTATAATTAATTATTTTATTTAATTAAAACCTCAATCCCTTTAAGAACCTGGCTAAGCCCACCAACTTTGAGAAATTGTAAGAATACTGCATTTTTTGTCATGGGCTCCAAGGTTTCAGCACTCCCTGCGGTTTGACGTGGAATGGTACCCTATGTTGCGAGCACAATGGAGCCAGTAAATAGGGGCCTGAGCTGAAGGGATATGTGTGTTTTGAGAGACGTGGGTAAGCAGAGCTGCTGCACCGAGAAATGAGGACGACGCCGCGTATATAAGACACGCACGAGACTGGGGCAAGGTCTTAGCTTACTGTCGTGCTGCAGGAGCCCGTACCAGGCAGGCAGACTGCACCAGCGCCTAGCGAGAACCCTCGATCGAGTACCGCCTACAAGTCTGCTTAAAGAATACAGTGGTAAGTGCCGAGTTCGTCGAGTGTATGAGTTGGGGGTTTTATTAGTAGCAGATAGTATACAATATTGTATAACTATAATTGAGACAATGGAATCAGATACAGTTCAAACAATATAAACAAAAATAAATAAAAACCTACATGAATATTAAAAGAATCAGCTCGAGATAGTTTGAATGAGTAGGCCTATCAAAACAAATTTGTTAATAATATTCTAGAAATAACTGAAACAAAAGTTACCAAGTCAAACTAGATTTTCTAACATATACGCCAATCCACACTAGACTGTACAGAATTTGTCCTTAATTAAGAGAATAACTAACAACAAATAAACAACATGATTTCTGCGCATATAATTGAAACATCAGATTCAGCATATGTGGTGCCTGGCCTAGTAATAAGAAAAAAACAAGGAGGAATGAGATTCCTAACAGATTTTAGTTTACTAAATCAATATTTGCGTAAGGTCCAATATACACTTCCTAGGATGGAAGATATATTAAACACATTACAAAACTCAAAGTATATTACATCAATACATCTATTGTCGAGTTTTTATGCTATTCGTGCCAGAGAACAGGATAGACATCAATTAGCATTCACGATAGATGGAATAGGACTGTACCAGTATATAAGTATGCCCATGGGTCTGGTGACTTCACCACAATATTTTCAACAATTTATATATATTTTGCTAGGACCGGTAAGATGGAATACAGAGATAGCATATATTTACGGTATATTCATTCTAGGAGACCACTTCACAGATCACATTTTAAATACACGTAAAATATTTAATAGGTTAAGAAAATTTAATGTAACAATTAATTGAAAAAATTTTTATTTGTGCAGCAAGAAATAAAAAATATTAGGGCACTACATAACACCCGTTGGTATTAGGAGTGGCCCAGGAAAACGAAACTATCCAACAAATGACACCGTCAGCAAGTATAAAACAACTACGGACCTTTTAAGGTATGGCTTCTTATTTAAGAAGATGTGTACTAAATTACTCTAGTAAAGCAAAACAGTTAGTAGAATTCACAAACAAACAACATGGATTATAATTGGGGAAAGTGTGAACATGAGGAAAGCATTAGAATTAAAACAGGCTATTCAAAATGCACCAATTATGCAACGTTTCTACGAAAATAAGCAAACTATTTTAGCAAGTGATGCGTCACAAAGAGCTTTAGGGGCGGCATTAATGCAACAAGATAATGATGGTAATCACAGGAACATCATTGCATTCGCATCCAAAAAAGTTATCACTTAATTAAACCAAATGGTCTACAACAAAGAGAGAGTTAGGAGCAATTAAATATTTTTGCAGCTATCTCAGACAGTGCTTAAAGGGTAGAAAATGTATCATTAAAACGAACCGCGCCAGTCTTACGTACTTAAAAAGTATGGTCAGCACAATATTCGGATACTAAAAATGGCAATATCATTAGTAGAATATCATTTCCAACCGTGGATACTCAAAGGTAATTTAAATGCCTTACCAGATGCTTTAAGCAGAATATCAATGGCAGGATTAGCTCAATTACAATAAATGAAAGCAAATTATGCACTTTTTAAAATTAAAACAGAAATGAAAAACACGGATAATATGCCAATCATTAGCAGAAGATATATATCAGAATTCAGAAAAACATCTTGAAGTGCGCAACACAATTGCGAAATACATAAACAATAGTTGGCAAGAATTTGAAAACATTTTTATGGAAAATAAATTAGACACTTGTGATAAATCAAAAATATGTAAAGCCATAGATTTAGATATCATTTCATTGAATTGACTTGTCAAAGCAAGCACAGAATTATTTCAGATAGCTGTAGAAATAATTCAGGAAGGAAATCCTCTCAAAACTAAAATTTCTAGTTTAGATCCTATCCAAAACACACAAATATTAATAATTAAAGAAAACAGTAAAAAGCATTACTTTCCATTATATAATCATGAACAGAAGTACATTAAAATTGAAAATTATCAGGAACTATTCATGTGTCCGATTCAACATACAAATCAGTCACCTTTTTCAGGAGAATATGAACGCGATCCACACATACAAAAATTAAAAACCACGCTAGCACAACCACACAAAACAGACAATAAATGTCAAATTAGCTAGACGCTATGGAATAGCATAAAATGGGGGAATTTATCTAAACATTCATACCCCAGCAGGATAGAGAAAACTAATCCTAGTACAACAATACTATGTGAATGAAATCATAGCTGCGAGTCATGATACATTACTAAGAGGCAGTCATTTTCGTGTTTTACAAAAATTACAAAAAATCAAACAAGCTTATTACTGGGACTATGAGTAAAGATGTAAAGGTTTATATAAAACACTGTTCCATATGTCAAAAAATAAAACCTACCAATCAGAAAACATATGGGGCAGCTCCAACGTGTCGAGCCACCACCATTACTAAAAGCGTGGGCACTAAACGCAAAGGGCCATCACAAAATTCCTGCAAAGGAAATCATTATATTTTGGTAATGACAGAATTTTTCAGTCGATGTGTTGTAGCAAAACCTGTTAAAGCAATAGGCACGCAGATCTGTGCAGCATTTATTAAATAAGTTATTTTAAGATACAGATGTCCTCAACAAATCCCAACTGACAGAAGAACATCTTTTAATATCGAATTGATAGCAACATTGTTAAATAAATTACAGATCAACAGCCTCAAGACTACTTGTTTTAACCATTCTTGCAATGGACTGGTCGAGTCCATAAACAAGATATTATGACACCAGCTCACAGCATGTGCAAATGAGGACCCCGCTGTGTGGGACGAGTATTTGGAATTTATTATTTTTAATTGCAATACAACTGTAAATGCAAGCACAAAATTCACACAATTTTACTTAATGCGTGGTGTGAAGGCAATACAACAATCGCGTGTATTAGTAGATAAAAATTCTAAAAGAGGTCAATATTGGTGTGATAAACTGGTAAAAAATAGGGAACAAGCTGTAATGAATTTACTCCAATCCCAACAAAATCAAAAACGTATATATGATAAAACTCATCGGCCCAACGCAATTAAAGAAAGTGATTGAGTTTGGGTCCGTAACAGATCACACTATAAGGCGTTATCATTTAAATATAAAGGGCCCTATTTAGTTACAAAAGTGACGAACCTTAAACTATTAAAATTAAAATTGGATGAGTAGGCAATTTAAAACTGACACCACAAATACACGAATAAAAATCACACAAGTATAATAACACAATTTTGTTTTATTTCAAGTCAACAGAGGAACCAATATGACAGCCATGGCCAAAGGGCATAGAAGAAAATTTCACCTGTTCATCTTGTTTCTCCTAGGTTCAACAGTGCAATCATCATTTCGCACACACGCTGGCCTATATTGCAGAGATGTTGAGACAATTTTTTAGTACGAGGAAACAATTCCTCTCATGTATACTCTACCACTGCAAAAACCTAGCCTACCACAAGATGTTTGGCTGCATAAAACTTGCTCACTAAACATAACTTCAGTATGCGATAATAGCAAGGGAATACACAAATATATTGAGACAATGCATGTTAATTTGATGGCACAATTTTCAAATGAGATAACAGTTCCAGTTTGAGGAAAACGTAGCATTCAAATTCTAGGAGAAATTGCATGGTGGTGATGTAATATCCTTACAGAAAAACACTTCGATACGCTCATCTCTAATGATAAACATTTAACATCATAATTTAACTGAAAAACATGGTTACCACGTCAAATAAGGCTATTAATATCACGGTTGTGTCGATAATCAGTACAAAATCACAAACCGAAATCACAATTAATGAACTAGCACAAGTAATAAAATTCTATTACAAAATGACTAAATCAGCAAAATCACTAAATCAACAAAATTACGCAATAAATAACCTGGAACCAGCAATTATATTATAACAGCTTGCCATGGCCATTATTTTGCACATTATCAAACAATGTAGTTATGGAACACGAGATTCTAATATACGTAGCTCACTGTCGGTAAAATCATTTACCACACAAAATGTTTAATTAATACAAATTATCAACAGATCTTGCCAACGTCGAAAATAAAATAAAGCACATTCAACTAATGCTCAGTATCCCTCGTACTAATAGTATGCGTTATTAATCTAATCCTATAACACAATTAAAGTTCTCAAAAACGCAAATCTTAGTAAAGGTTCAAGTTCCTCTCAAATCTGTATAAACGCAATGTAAAATTTTTGACGTCATTAGTACATCCTACAATTACGAGAATGGCACGTGCACCATACGGACAGTAAATTTAAAAATTGTAATTGAAACCACATCGGGTGTTATAAAAGAGATAATCACATCCACAGAAAACGAACACAATATATAAATCGGATTCCAAAAGAAGCAAGCAAATCACAAAAACATGACTGCATAAGGGCAGCTATAAGGCTTGATAATTTTCAACTCGTAACCTGGATTACCATGTAGCGGATGCTGGAGAGAGGTAGGGATCTTCAGCAATGATTAATTATTATTATCCTTAAGTAGTTTCTTTATCATAATGGTATATTTTAATAGTTTAATAGCGATTATCGCGTAGATGTCGTTCGGGCCGCTCGTGATGGTCACGTTTAACATTTATGAAGATTTGGTAAACAAACTTCACAGTTCTAAGGTTTATTAGATTGGTCAACAAAGGTTTTAATATTATAGACCTTCAAAGTTGGGGTATTCTTTTATACTCATCTGTATATTGAGAATATATTTTATTGTAAATTTTAATTTAAAATATTTCTCAAGACTGTAATAACATTTAATTATGTAAAATTTTAACTTATTACCATTAATTTTTCAATGTAAAATGCCTAATGTTGAAAGTAAATATTAATTTATAGTGTTAAAACATTTAAATAATAGTTTTAGAAATGTTAAGTATCAACTTTTAAAATCCCATCTCACACTCTACTAAAACGAAAAACAAATAAGTGCAAAGAGACACTATTAGAAAAAGGAAATTGGACAAAATGCCCCTGCACCCTAATTCCGCGACAGCCACGACCGTGTTGAAGAAAGGGCACTTGCCTGATGACCATTGTTACACCGGAGTTTCCGGCAGCTCTGTATCACCGCCATGTCTCTCTCACGCTACATACCTCCCTTCCCCAACTATGCAGGCTGAGGACAGCCGCCTTTTTCAAGCGAGGGAATGATGTTGCGAGCACAACGGAGCCAGCAGAGAGGTGCCTGAGCTGAAGGGGTATGCGTGTTTTGAGAGACGTGGGTAAGCAGAGCTGCTGCACCGAGAAATGAGGACGACGCCGCGTATATAAGACACGCACGAGACTGGGGCAAGGTCTTAGCTTACTGTCGTGCTGCAGGAGCCCATGCCAGGCAGGCAGACTGCACCAGCGCCTAGCGAGAACCCTCGATCGAGTACCGTCTACAAGTCTGCATAAAGAATACAGTGGTAAGTGCTGAGTTCGTCGAGTGCATAAGTTGAGGTTTTATTAGTAGCTTGGTTGCAAACCCTTCCGTATCATTGTCAGTCAGTCAGAATATTAGCTGAAAAAGTTACTTATGTACTGAACTTGGATTTATTTTCACGAGATCATTGCAGAAGCGTTTTATTGTAAATTAAAGTGATAGTGTGACCCCAGCATTTTGAGTCTTTCACTATTTCTGAAGAGCTCTTCTGTGCAAAGCAGTGCTTTACCTTATTTTGTACTGTCTTAGGTTGCATGAAATAATATGGTAACACCTAGTGCATAACAGCGATGAAACTCAAGGATGGAGGAAACGATATTGCCTCGGCCAATGCCAACATTCGCCTCATTTCAAAAATGTCGAATGCGACCGTGGCAACACTGGAATTGGAATTGTTTGGTTGGAGGCCATACTGCCACACCAGCGCTTCTAGTTTCACTTATCAAATACTTTATTTCAAAGAATAGAAAATGCATGTATTTTTATAGGCCACTTTTCTTTCGTTCGACTTATAAATACCGAATCTTCACTTCTACCTACCTGGAATAAATTGTTCAACACATTGGTAATAGATCAACTAGTTTTTTCTGTTCTATGTGACATCTCCCCACCAAAACAATCTATATACGTATATAGAAAATGAGAGTTCTGGGGCATGGTGTAAGGAGTCGGATGTCTGAACGACCACCAAATATGGTATCTGGCAGTGGACCAGATGTGACATTGATCTTTTTTTTTCGAGACCATCATCTTGTTTTTGAGTTCGTCATCTTGTTTTTGAGTCCATCGTCTTGTTTTTGAGTCCCCAATTTCGTTTTGAGTCTACCGTCTTGTTTTTTCAAATATTTCCCTCCATTTCTACAAAATTTCCTTCAAAAAGTTTCCTTGCCTTAAATTCCATGAGTTGCTCATCTTAAAATAGCATGACCTTGTTTCAGTAATGTTCAAGTTCATGCTCTGTCATTCCTCCTTGACATATTCTATCTAGACATGACATGGGTTCCAGCATAGGTTTAAATGATGTATATAATATAAATAAATTATTTTCCCAAATGTTATAGGCGTGGGTATATCAATACGATAGGTATGTGTTTGTTATGTTAACTCCTGCAGCAGCCATGTTGACAAGGCACTGAAAATCACTTTTTATGTTTTTATAATTATAACCAATGCTCTCGATTTTTATTAATATAACTTAGTAAGAGTATAGACATAAATAATAAATCTGAGATGAAAACTCATGTCGGGAAGTATGGTTCACATATAAAATGGATCATATCAGCAATGAGATGTATCATATGCATAACCACTTTAAGTACTCCTTTATTTTAGTTACTACAATAATTTTGTTAATACTTAAATGCATAAATGATAGTAAGTAAATAAGTTATTTCTATGTAGGATAGCAAATGATACATAAGCAGAGTGCTTCCCACATATTTAAAGTGCATTCCTACATCCTGTGGCAAGCAATATAATAAGCTTCCAGTATTTCGGTCTCAACAACAAATTCCAATGACACATTTACCACAGACCAGGAAGTCAGAGCAAGGCCTTGCGTACACACTGCAGTGGTCAATCATGACTTTATATTTATTTTTTTACAAATATACCACTATTTTTTCATTTAGAGTACCCAAATGAGGAATAGTATGTAACATTTTTTCCAGGCACTTGCAAAAAAAGTATTCTTTATACATGTACTTATGCATAATTAGTAAACAATTAATTTTACTTATTTGTATATGAATAAATGGTAACTATATATTATAAATAAAACACACTAAGTAATTTAAAAGTCAAATTTATTTAAACAATTACTTCAAACAAATACATATTTTTGAACAATAATGCATTCAAAATATTATTCAGTAATGGACTTCTTCTGGTGGATGTCCCACATTGTCTGTTGTCCTCACCTTTGCTGTACACATGCACTTGGTCCCTTGAACGAGGCCTAAAACCAAGCTCATGCAAACAGTCCCCCGGATGTTGGAACCGGGGCTACGCAACATACACTTGCCGAGGCACTATGGATATTTATGTTTTCCTTTACACATAATTTTAAATAAATTTATTTGAAATATCGTAATTTTTCAGTGTTTTAAACTTTTCTTGGCTGCCTTACAACTGCATATTACATAGGCAGTTTACAAGTTGCTCTCAACTGAAGCGGTGGACGTAAGTTTCTAAAGCGATCGAAATATTCGGCTTTGTTTCCACTTTTTTTGTATGCAATCCAGTGCATGCCTGGACCTCTAATATTATCTAAATCAACGACTGCCGACTTATTGCGTTTCAATTTCCGTGGCAGCCCATCACACATGTACACACCACGGAAAAATGGTATTCTTAACTTGTATGCAAATTTTTTTATGTCTATGTTAGTAAGGAGGCGTTTAGGCAATGATTTTAAGATCGTCTTTTTGTCCCTTTCGCTCGAATTTTCCTTTTTATTCTTTGGCCTCTGACTTTTGGATATGGTCTCTTGTACAGACCTTGGCCGTTTTTTTTTTACCAATTGCGAGCGACTCTAGCTTTCGGTTGTGTCGAATTGCTTCAGCCAACTGCTTACTTTGTTCTGTAGCACGGTTTACTGCCCTGGCTATACCTCTAGCACCTCCGATGAGACCTCCAATAGCACCTAGTGCAGGCAGAACGAATGGTCAAAAACCTTCTTTTTTCTTCCTCCCATTGCATGCTTTTCTCCGTGTTCTCCTTTCATTTTTCTGCTGTTGAATTGTATGCCCATACATCGCTTGACTTTGGTTTTCTTTATATTGGAAACACCCCAAGCAGCTAGACGTTCCCCAAATTTAGACTGAGGTGATTTTACAATATTCTTGGCTTTGTCGGCGAGAAAAGCATCAGCAGTGTATCTGTCACTGAAGTTGTTACTACTCGTATAAACAATATCGTGTTCTTTACGTGCTTCGTCGAAAGCATTAATACCTCTGTCTTCACGCGCAAGCCTTTTTGCAAGCTTCATGTCCGGCCCACAGTACTTGTAACCAGTAATGTGCAGCTCAAATGGAAGCTTGTTTACAAGTGAATTCACAAGTCTACATCCACTGTTGGTCTTTCCCCTATGATGCATCAAAAAAGACTGGCCACCAACACACTAGACAACTCCTTTATACATTTTTGGAGAATGGCCAGACACTTCCTCCTGACTTTGTGATGGCCTCTCACTTCCCCTGACTTTAATATGGTCACTGTATAAGCACCAACACTCTCCATGTTTTCTATATCAGTCGAATGGAGATTGTTAAGCAGGACATTAGTCTCCCAGTTCATATCATCGCTGAGGATGAAGCTACTTTCCACGAATCATGCCATGGTTCTGTGTTGCCAAATACCATACGGTGTCTTATTTGTGGACCGTCTAATTGTGGTAAAACATGCGCGCTTCTGAATTTACTGGAAAATGTCAATGGTCTTCGGTTCAAGAATGTGTACCTATACTCGAAATAGCTTCAACAACCAAAGTACAAGCGACTTACTCGAATTCTAGAAGCTGTGGATTGTCTACAGTATTATCCATCCAGATAATGAGGATGTTATTCCTCCCGATAAGGCTGCGCCAAACGCCGCGTTTGTTTTCAATGATATAGCATACGAAAAGCAGACCTGTATGCAGGAAAATTTCAGTATGGGTAGGCATGCATTGGTGGATTGTTTTTACCTCTGTCAAACTTATTCTCGCACACCGAAACAGTTACTTCCCGATAGTGAAAATGTGCTAGTTTTGTTTCGGATGGACGAAATGAATTTACGCCATGCGTGTTCCGACCATGTTAATACAGACATGCTTTTCGAAAAGTTTAAAGATGTTTGTGCTTGTTGTTGGTGTGGGCCATACGGATTCCTTGTGATAGTAAAAGACTTTCATCTACTTAAAGGTAGGTATCATCGAGATTTTGATCAGTCCATAATCATTCACCAGTAAGAGATGGCGTATACCATATCTATATTCAGGCATGATGGTCTGAAACGACGGGGATATAGCCGCCTGGTGTAGATGGAAGATGGTCTCTGCAGTATTGAAGGGAAACGACTTAAGAATGTGGGTGAACCGAAACATGGTGGTGATGCTGTTAATATGTTGTATGTTCAATCAGTTAATTTAGATACTTTAAGGGTATTGTCAGTAATGCAAACAACATATTATAAAACAGAGGCCCAACTACATGAATTGAATGAAGGCTTGATCAAACTCTCTTATGTTGGATACAAAAATTAATGCTGTAGAAGAAAGAATAAACAGCAAGATTACAGCTTTGTCTGCCATTAATTATTATTAGAAGGTATGGAAATACTGTAGTCATATACGAGATGCTATTATACAGAAGATAATAAAATTAGAAGACAATATCGAAAACAACATCAAGCCGACTTTCATACGACCTGCAGCTACTCCTACATCTAGTGCAACTCGGCCTACAGCAGCATTTCATCCAAAACCGAAGACTACACCTAAATAGCAAAATGATATATAAACTGTTTCCATTACGATTTTGCATTTAGTACAATGGCGGGCACTGCTAATGAATTACGTCACTTACAAAAAAATGTGTGTGGAAAATATTAAAGTGAACATGATTTTGGAGGATGAATTCTAAGAGCTCACATCTCGACTTGATAACTTGCAACCTGTAGTTTCACCTGTCACGTTGAAGAAAGAACCTGATGAACCCATACAGCGGCCATGGAAAGTGTAAACTGGATGTAGAAGAAGTGATGGATGAAGACGATATTCCATTGTCAGTTTTGAAGCGTAAAATAGATCGAGCTAATACTCGAAATGCATATACTCATGGTTACCTAACAATGCATTCGCCTCGGTTCGATAATAAAACATATGGAGTTTACAAAAAAAATAAAAAATGGTTTCTGGGAAACAAGGAAATACTTTCCTTCCCAAATAATGAAATTCAAATCGGAAATGAATCTCTGTGTGCAGTCCCCGGTCTTTACGAATTAATCTTCAGGATAGAACCTACTGCGTATTCACAAGCTGCCTTGCGACAGTACAAAAGGCTGCTCAAACTAACGACTGCATATTTAAAAGATAACGTTCCATCGATCAATAAGTATAGGATTCTGCTCATGCAAAATTCAGCATTATTTCACGTATATCTCCAGAGGTAAATGTACTGCATGGTTCTGGTCTGCTGACAAAAATCGAAGATGGACATCATCTAGAGTATGTCCATTGGCATGATAACGAACTTCTACGTAGATTGCGGCTGCTGATAGCTTCACAAAGAGCTGGAAATCATTTCCACATGAACGAAATTAATAATATTCTGGAGGAATTGCGTGAAGGAGGCTACATACGATAAGTCGGGCAGAAATCGCTAGCGAACTGCACAAGCTGGCTAGACAAAATTATTATCAGTGTTTGGATGGTGGCATTATTTATACCGTTCATATTTGGCCATAATGATTCCATATGTCCGTGTGAATAAAGGAATAAAGTATATGCTGACTGATCGATTGCTATAGCAAGTTCGCCTTTTCTGTACCACTCAAAACCAAACGAGGTAAAGATGTTGCTAAAGCGATGGAACTCGTTTTGGGCGACAAAGACCCACCCAAAAATCTGCAAACCCATCTTGGACGCGAGTTCTATAATACAGAATTCCGGCATCTAATGAAGAAACACAAGATCAATCATTATTCTACACATAGTGGTATGAAGTGCGCTGTTGTCGAAAGGTATAATCGTACTTTGAATATATCTATGTGGAAACAATTCTCAGCACAAGGAAGCTACAAATGGGTGGGAATATTACCAGAACTGGTTTCCGAGCACAACCACAAAAAAAAAACACTGTACAATAGGTATGCACCCCGTCGACGTTAAAGACAACTAGTTGCTACAAACCGTTTACAAGAATGAAAAAATTGTTGATAGTCGGGAGCTAAAAGCTAATATTGAAGACTATGTACTCATTTCAAGAATGAATGTGACATTTGACAAATTATATGCACATAACTGGTCAAAGTAAATTGTGCAGTGTTGTCAAAATTCTACATTATGAACAACATACCTATTATCTCGAAAACCTGGATGGCCAAGTTATTCGGGGTGGCTTTTACAGTGTGGAAATACACCCCGCAAAATTCCCCATCACTTATTTTGTAGAAAAAGTTTTGAAACTCAAAGGCAATAAAATCGACGTTCGTTGTATGGGATTTCCAGATCAAAAAAATAGTTGGATTGACAAGGATGCAATCACGGATAAATAATAATGTTTTTTTTTAACAGCAAGTGTCTACTAGTCTTAAGAAGATGGAAAAAACAGAAGACTACGTTTCAGTCTGGAATTGGTGAACGGACAGAAGATGTTTTTTGTGACAAACTAACCACAAGGAAAATATATTATCCAGTACATACAAAAATTTATTTGATAATTTTTTTCAGAATATGGTTGTTTTATTTTTAGGATTATTAGCTACTCATGGCTGCATGGCTGCATGGCGCGCTAGGCACACTAGTTCTACTGTGCCAGCGCGCGTTCAAAACATTTAACATTGGAGGCAAGGCTACCGCCGTGCGTCAGTCCAGCTTAGAGCGTGGTACGGTGCAGGTCGTTGCATTATATTGCTGTGCATCACTCTTTAGGGAGCCATGAGGCGGGCACGCTATTATAGAAGGAGGCGATACATCTCAAGACCTGTTGTTCGGAATATTGGATCATTCGATTGTGACATTATGAAAGATGATCAACATTTCGTGAAGCAAGTTACTACAGCTGAAGAGAGTTTTGTACTTTCAAGTTTCATGTACAGATTTGCTTTACAAGGAATGACTGCACACAATGGGTCTGGCATACTCGAAGTATGCTTTTACAGACATCCACACAACAGCACTGTATCAGGTGTCAACTTTTTGAGTCAACTAGATTCAAGAGATATAATATGTTGGAAGACTTTCGCCATCAATGAACTCGTTGCTACATCTAATTCTGTTATTAGTATTGCATGACCAAACAAGACAACACTGACTCGAAAACAAGATGACTGACTCGAAAACAATATGATGGACTCGAAAACAGTATGACAGACTCGAAAACAGTATGATGGACTCGAAACAATATGACAGACTCGAAAACATTATGACGGACTCGAAAACAATATGATGGACTCTAAAATAATATGACGGACTCGAAAACAATATGAAGTACTCATAAACCATATGGCATACTCAAAAGCAATATGGTGTATTCGAAAACAATTTGGTGGACTAAAAAACAATATGGTGGACTCAAAAACAATATGGTGGACTCAAAAACAATATGGTGGACTCAAAAACAATATGGTGGACTTAAAAAATATGGTGGACTCAAAAACCATATGGTGAACTGAAAACAATATGGTGAATTCAAAAACAACATGGTGGTCTTAAAAACAACACAGTGGACTCAAAAAAACATGGTGGACTAAAAACAAAATGGTGGACTCAAAAACCAAATGGTGGACTCAAAAACAATATGGTGGACTCAAAAACCAAATGGTGGACTCAAAAACAACATGGTGGACTCAAAAACAATATGGTGGACTCAAAAAGAATATGGTGGACTCAAAAACAAGATGACGGTCTCAAAAACCATATGACGGACTCAAAAACAAGATCAAGGTCAAAGGTCAAGGAAAAGTTTTCATCTGGTCCACTGCCAGATTTCATATCCAATATGGCCTTCGTCCGAACGTCCGACACCTTACACAATGTGCCAGAACTCACATTGTCATCTACTTATATATGTATTGATTTTATCGTTACAAATTCTAAGACTCTTAACTCAAAAAGTACGCTAAATTACTTACGCTCTCCAAATATTGTAAAATTTACTTTATATTTAGAACAGTGTCTTCTGCAGAGCTTGATTTACAGCGCAGCTGACATGCTTGTGCGGTGAAGGTATATAAAAGTACTAGCTTTTGCCCGCGACTCTTTCCGCGTGGAATTCGGGTTTTCATTACAATATTTTTTAAATGCTAAGTATGTCTTTTAAAGATAATACATATTTTAAAGTATAGAGTGGAATGAAATTCAAGTACCAAAATAAGAGAATTGTTGCTGTTAAGTTTGGAGTTATTTGTAATCGGCCTTGTCAACATGTCATTTAGGCTTTTCACAATACTTCTTTGTTTGTAAACAATGTTATTTACCATTTTATAGAGTGGTACCAAAACAGCCAGGCTGTGGGGTGATCTTACACGTGAGCACGCCACGTAAAACTGACCGAGGGACAAACAGTCCTGCTTCAGGTCAACTCCTGCGTATTTGATAGTTTGCCCCTGCGACTTGTTTATCGTCATCGCGAAGCACACTTTGAGGGGAAACTGCAGTCTCTTGAACTCAAAAGGGGGGTCACTGTGAATCAATCTAATACGCGACACAAACACTATGTCTCCCTGAGTCATTACAGTTAAAATAGTGGCCTCGACTGCATTACAATGTAGAGCTTTGATTTGCAGCCAAGTGTCATTACATAGTTTCGGTTGCTTTAAAAATCTGAGCTACAGCACAGGTGTGGTCACGCGCAGTATAAGAGTGTGGATCAGGTGGATTTAAAGTGTTCAAAATTTCCACTGGGTTATTAACGGCTCCGTCTGTATTTAACACTGTGTACCTATGTTGAATTGTATACCATTTCTTCCCCTTCAAATGATTTCAGCAAAATGTAATTAATGACCGCTGTTTGGTAGTTTTTTTGGAGTCAGAATGGCTACTTCACACAACCACTCCATGGACTTGTCCTGTATGTAGGCAACGTATGGATAAATGTTTGCTGTCAGCTCCTGAACTGTAGTCGCTATGGTGCACCACTTATCCGGGATGGCTGTCATGCCGTATGTTCCTGGATAATCTCCGTTTCCCAGTTTGAGCAGGTCTGAAAATTGACCCGGCAGACACTTCACCTCTCACATGCGCTCTCATATGTTTGGTAAGTCTTAAAAAATCAACCGAGGGCCACATACGAGATCTCGTAAGGCACGCCTTGATTTCATTGGCACGCGTTCCTCTCAGCACCACTGGTAGAGTTTGACGAAAATCTCCCGTAAGCAACACTGTCGCACCACTCATCAAGATTTAATTACTCTTTATGTACTGCAGAACCCTATTCAAAGTTTTATTACTTAGAAAAGTTTAACGAAGTTATTGGTTTATTTCTAAGAATCTGATAACCATGTGTTTAATTTATTATTTTTAAAGTACTTTCAACAAGTTTAGAGTTAATAGGAAAATCTAATATTTTTTCTCCATACTAACTTTAAACCTCCATTTTGCCACTTTAAGGGTTGAATTTCGAAAAATCCCTCCTTATTTATTACCTACATTACATAACGAACGTGTCCACCACATTTCATGTTTCTAGGGCCAATGATTGATGCTGGGTGTTTTTTCTCCCCATACAAACTTGAAACTCATATTTCACCCCTTTAGTGGTTGAATTTTGAAAAATCCTTCTTTAGCGGCTGCTAACATTACATAATAAACTATTCTCTATCTAGTTTTTCTAGGACCAATGGTTGAGTCTGGGAGTTGATATGTCTTTCAGTCAGTTAGTTTTTCCTTTTATACATAGGCCTATAGAATAACATATTTAGAACAACGCTTCCTAATTTAGTGCACAAATTCTGTCTGCACTTTAAAGATTACAGTGATTGTGTCCTAAAGAACAGTTTGCGAATTGTTTAAGGCTTGGTAGCGAATAGTTGCAACAATTTTATTGATCTGGACTGTAGATATGGAGCAGAATATTCCGTATCTACCGACACATTAAACACCGAAACAAGTGAGGCTCCTCGAAAACTAAGAGTTTGATTTCCACCAAATTTTTATTATGTAAATTAACAGCCTGAAACAATTTAATCAATATATCAACATTGAGTTTTTGAAAGTTGTTTAAGGTAAATATCGTGGATTTTTTTAAAGACATATCTTTTGGATTTTTCTCAGTCTTCTAGCTAGAATGCAATGTCAAAACACATTTTCCAAAGTCTCGTCTTAGACAGAAGGGTATTCATATTAGCAGTAAGGAAGTAGGCTCGTAACTCTGCCCAGAATACATAAATCAACACTTCAGAACAAAAATAAACTTTCGCTCTGGATAGTACTTATTGCCTCGAAAAGAAGATATACGAGGAAGCTAAAGCGATAACCAGATGCGTGTCGTGATATTCAGTTCTATCACCTGTTGTGGTACGGATATAAAGCCCCAGAACTGTTTAGTTAAAGCCAACCTGTTAATTGAATGGCAAATCAGTGTTTCAGCCGTCTGGACAATGAGCTACGATTTTTAAACCGTAAGTTAATAAGTAATGGTGACAGTTAACTCATTGGCAACGGCATTTATTTGAATGTTAAATACATGATTCGGTTCCATCAACACGCGGCTAAATTTGAGATACCCTCCTAAACAGACACGTAAATTTCTTTACAGTGTCTGAAAAACATTTTTTTTTTATAAATTTCCGGTATATTAGCAATTGATTTTCTTACAAATTGAACACATTTCCAACGGCCCGGAAGCATACATTTGAGTACATCTTCAGTTTTGCTGATATTACTTTGAATATCCTTCAATGTAGCAGAAAGAAAAAAAAAGGGCATATCTAAATTACTACCACTAGAAACATATTACATGAACATATGCAAAACTTTGTTCACGTGGCTTCACTGAACTTTGGCATGAGCACTTGTCCAATAAAATAATGGTGTTGTCGCTCTTTTCCCAGTTTTGCTCGTAATACGAGTAAAAAAAAAAAGTCCGTATATATGGTCAGTATTGTAAGCGTGGGCCAGTGTCGTCCTTAGCGAACCTTGATTTCGAGCCAAAAGGTATCTCCAAGTAAGTAAAGAACACGTCATGTATTGTGTAGAACCAACCAAAACACCCAACATTTCTTCACACTGACATTTACCTCCTAAAACGTTTTCATTTGTCTCGATTTCTTTTGTTTCTTCAGTTATGTCATCACACAACAATATTACGCACATGTCTACTACACAGCATGTTTCTGAAACGTGTCATGTGTTCCTGGCCACATGAATATATATATATATATATTTAAATTTTTGAACGCTTCAACAGAATTTCACCAAACTTGGTAGACATATAACACTTAGGAAGGACAACTTACTTAGAGTTTTTGACCAAGCCGAGCAATTACTTTCAAAATGGTGGACATTTAAAACTTGTGGGTGATATGTCATATCTCGGGAACCATTCAACCGATTTAAACAAAATTGTGTATACTGGCAGATAATACTTTAGGCATTAAATATTGAAATTGATATTGTCCGCCATTTGTAAGATAGCACCACTTGAAAAAATAAAGATTTTACATTATGTCTCGAAAACTATCCAACAAATTCTCACCCAATTTTGCATGTAAGTAATACAGTGGTAGGCCACGTAAACTTACGTCATTGAACTTTATTAGTTACTTATTTTCAAAATAGCGGCCATGCAAATGTTTTAAGTTGATTGGGTATATCTGCCATACCACTTAACTAATTTCGACCAAATTTTGTATACTGAAAGTATCTATTACAAACATCATATATACCAACAATAGCCACTTTTGTCAGCCATTTTGGAAGATAACCGCATACGAATGTCTAAAGTTCTTATGTCATAATTCGGTAAATAATTAACCAATTCCTACCAAATTTGGCTAACAAGTAGTACTGATGCATATGATGTTAAGTGATATGTTTTAAGTATGACAGACACTTATTTTCAAAATCGTCGAAAGTATGTAATAAATTCCAAAATAACTTTGTATGCTGGCAGTAGATATTACAACTATAAACTGTACGTACGTAGAGCATTTTGTCCGTCATTTAGTAAGATAGCGCCATGCGAGTATACGAGTATATAAAGCTTTTTTGTCATATGTGGAGAAACAATTTACAGATTCCTTCCAATTTTGACAAACAAACAGTACTGCAGCAGGTGATGTAACCCGGTATGTTTTATGTATGTGAGGCACTTATTCTCAAAATGGCAGCTATATAAATATTTTCGCTCAATATATTTTATTAACGAAACAAATTCCAACTTAATTTTGTATGCTGGCAGT
Organism: Clitarchus hookeri; assembly: GCA_002778355.1. Classification (NCBI taxonomy): domain Eukaryota; kingdom Metazoa; phylum Arthropoda; class Insecta; order Phasmatodea; family Phasmatidae; genus Clitarchus; species Clitarchus hookeri. Next base: position 385,952 of record NQII01001290.1, read on the forward strand.
ACCTGTTACAAACATAAAATGTATCTATGCTGAGACTCATTTCTCTGCCATGTTGTAAAATAACCCTATCAATAAAAAGAATGATTTTATCTCTTATCTCGGGAAACAATCAACCCATTCTTACAAAATTTGGTGGAGTTGTACTCTGGTAGGCTGTAATATTGAATGTATTTTTCTTAAGTAGAACACACTTATTTCAGAATGGCGGCTATAAAATAATTTTAGTTTTGTGGGCGATATCTACGAAACTGTGTAAATTATTTCAACTTTAATTCGTATATTGGAAGTTTACAATCATCCAAATTGCTACTACATTACTTAATTTTCCTTCATTTATAAATATTCTCACCAAATGTTACACTGGAACAATTCAATTAAATTTTTAGCAAATTGTGCACACCATAAATGTTACAGAAGGCCATGTAAACTTCCATGATTTAAATGGGTCAGACAACGATGTTCAAAATGACATCTTCATACCTCATTTAGGTAAGTTTGACATATACATTAAACAATTTAACCAAATTGAACCAAAATTTGTATGTCGATAATATATATTAGAAGCATAGTATAAAGAGCCTCTTTTTCTGGAAATTTTGTACAATAGCATTTAATAATAAAATAAGGTTTTTATCTCATATCTCAGGGACCAACCAACTGATTCCCATCAATTCTTCACACGAGTAGCGCTACGTTAGGCCTTGTAAACTTACATGTTTTGTGTGAATTAAACACTAGTTTTCAAAATAAAGGCCCCGTAAATAGTTCAGGTTAGTAAACCGTATCATTCGAAATAGCAGTCTAATTAAATCCGAAGTTAATGCTCCGAATCCCGACCTACGTAATGCAGTGGATTGCACGTTAGCTTATAGTACGAGGTTTTTCTGGGTTCAAGTACCGGGTAAGGCATGTGTGTATTTGCAATTGTCTCACTACTTTTGGATAAGTTTCTGTTTTCATTTGAATTGTTGTTGCTTTCAAAGGGAAGTCAAGTCCTCCCATACCAACTCAGCTTTTAAGAAATTATTTAAAAATTAATTACTCCCATGTTGAGGAAAGTAGGCTCATTAGTTATATCAGCAACTTCTTGTTTTTTGTAATGTGTTTAGAAGGCCCTAGTCGCTGAGCAGTTGTTTATCCGTTGCCATGGTAACTAAGTGCCGTGATGAGTAATTCTTGCCTTTAGCACTCTCCTAATTGGTCAGTTTCGACAGCGTTATTTAATAAAATTTTTGGATGGAAATTTTAGCGATCTGAATTTTTCGACGGGAGTACGCTAACCCACGTGGGTTCATCCCGCAGGGATTCAGATTTAGTTTTGATATAAGGACCCGAGTTCGTACTGTAAACAGGCCGTCTCAAAGGAGACGAAGACGCGAGAGCAAGATCTGTAAGAAGCAGGCATATATCGGTCACCACACTCGTGATTTTACAGGTGTGATTAGGTTTAAGGGTAAAATTGAGAAGAAGTCTTAAGTTCGAGGAGCAACAAACTATGGTTGTTTTTCTTATTGTGATAATGATATTCATACAAAGCGGCGTTCTTCCTTCCCTGGAAATTATTAGTCAATACTTCATACGATTGGCGAGTCAACATTCAAATCTCAATTAATGTTTTAAAATAATTGGCGTAAGTTAGATTCAGTGAAATATCACTAGTATCGAAATTGTCTTCGCTTAGTAAACGCAGAGCACTAAAATGGAAATTCTTAATTTGTAAGTTGCAGTCACAGTATATAATAACCGAGATTGAAGAACAGTGAAGGCTGGCTTCTAATGAGGCGATGACTACAGTGGGAAAGCAACAGAATGTCTCCGAGATTTAACGATGGAAAAAGAAAGAGAGAGAGAGAGACTTAATCAGAGGAAACCCACTGGTCATAGGCAATGGCTACCATTTACCTAGCCTCTGACCGACTTCGGATCATACAGTTGTACTAACCACCAAATCACCGTGTTACCGTGCTATTTTCACTAAATGTAAAATACAGGTTGAGTATAAAAGAATACCCCAACTTTGAAGGTCTATAATAACCAAACCAAAAAACCTACAACCTTGATTGACCAATCAAATGAACCGTGGAACAGTGAATTTTGTTTACCATACATTCATAAATGTTCAATGTGACCACCAGGAGCGGCCCGAACGACATCTACACTATAATCAAACTCGTTCTACACTCTTGTCAGTATGTCTGGTGTTACGGTTTGGATGGCGTCCGTAATTCTCGTTTTGAGGTCGTCAATGTTAGCCGGAAATGGTGGACTAAAAATTAGATCCTTTATGTACCCCCATATAAAAATCGCACGGGGTAAGATCCGGTCTTCTTGGGGGGCAGTGATGAAGAGCCTCGTCAGTAGTTGCGTTACGGTAACGTCTCGTTCAGGTGTCCACGAACAGCTAGGTGCCAATGGGGTGGCGCACCATTCTGCTGGAAAATGAAGTCCCCGCCGCCTCTTCTAACTGAGGAAACAACCACTCTGTAAGAATGCCCAAATAAGGGATCCCAGTAACAGTGGGCTCGTAAAAAAGAAAGGGCCGAAAACAGTGTATTTTGATACAGCGCAAAATACGTTGACTTTGGGGGAAGCGCGCTCGTGTTCGGTGTTTCACGTGGAGGCTCCAGACCCCATATCCGCAAGATGTGCCGGTTTACCTTACCATTTGTATGTAACGTCGCTTCATCGCTAAAAACCAGCTTAGACATGAAGGCATCGTCTACCTCGTTCTGGGTAAGAACGAACGCGCAAAAATCACGTCTCAGTTCTCTATCGCTTTCGGTAAGAGAATGTACAAGCTGTAACATGTATTGTTTGTACAGAAATCGCTTTCGCAACACTGTCCATACCGTCGATTGAGGGATTTGCATTTCCCGGCTAGCTTGTCGAGTTGATTTACTCGGACAGCGAACGAGAGCTTGTTGAATCTGTTACACATTCTCTTCGGACACACGCGGCCGCCTGGAACAGTTTGTCGCCTGTGCAAAGGCACCATGTGTCACGAAACTGACGAAACCAACGTACGATAATCCACCTATCGGGATGATGAAGTCCGTATTTGCGACGGAATTCCCGTTGGACAGTCGTAACCGATTCACATTTAGCAAACTGAATAACACAGAACGTCTTCTGATAACACAAGACACGCTCATAGTGCGACGACAGACGCTCCCAGTGTCATCTCTCGGCACATAAAGGAAACATCAGACCGTCGCCTTCACATTTAAGTGTCGAATGCGAGCTCGCTACCCCATCACTACCTCAAACCGAGAGTTACGAACGCCATCCAAACCGTAACACCGGACATGCTGACAAGAGCGCGGAACGAGTTTGATTATCGTGTAGATGTCGTTCGGGCCGCTCGTGGTGGTCACATTGAACATTTATGAATTTTTTTGTAAACAAACTTCACGGTTCGGTGGTTTATTTGATTGGTCAATCAAGGTTGTAGGTTGTTTGGTTTTGATATTATAGACCTTCAAAGTTGGGGTATTCTTTTATACTCATCCTGGATATGTATAGCGTAATTTAAAAAAAATCACCTTTGCATTTCTGTGTTTCTTTATACTTTCTTGGCCCAAGTTTGTTACCTACTATATTAATAAAACCACTATGACGTAGCATTTTTAGCATCGCGATGAACATGTGCTATGCAAATATTTTGTATCCTTATGTAAGGAAACGAGTAAAATCACCCCGAAGATAGTTGAGGAAACTCAAAAGAGACCTTCGACAAAGTGTTCTGCTTGAAGAACTGTAACTTGTATTCCATGGTCACAAATGAGGAAAAATTATCTCCTCCTTGTCAAGGTCAGTTTTTCAATTCGCTACCTACGTTTGTCAGAAACAAGCATATGAACCAATTCTTCGTTCTCACAGAAAAATAAGACATCGCGATCACCCTTTTCAAAAGACCAGAACTAGCTACTTATAACAATTTATACCACGAGGAACCATGTTGAATTTAGATGAATGAAACGTAGTTGCAAGTTCGTCAACGGAAATATCCGTTTTAACACGTATGTTATATCACATCAGCAGGGAGGGCTGACGATGCTAAGAACGATAACGCTAACGAGATTGAAAAATGGACTGCAGGTATTGCGGCTGTGAACTCGCGAGATAACGAAGGTTTCCAGACTAAATACTGTGGATGAGGTAGCGTGTGTTTATTGTATTAGGTGGATTCGAGCTTCTCTTACGTGAACCGACGTTATTTCTGTGTCTCCTTATCCCACCTTAACATTACTTTCCACCTCGACATCACGTACGTAGCTATCAACACCCCAACACGTAGTATTTTCTGCTTTATTTTTGTCTTAACATTAACATTATAAATAAAAGAGTACTGCGTAAGGAACGAAGCTGTGGATATTTTTCTCCGCGATTGTCAAGTTAACATTTCTTGGCTGGACACAAGGTATGTTTACAATAACCGTTTCAATTTACTCGTGGAGACTTTGTGCGGTGGACAGAGAAAATTAATGCAAGCCGTCAGTTCTCTTTCGAAGAAGGCCAGACCACAAATAGTCTAAAAATAAGGTTTACCTATGTTCGCCTTCTGCACATGTGCCCAACATTGAGACTCGCCCATCGCCAATGTTGGACCCCAAAAAATTTATAACTTTATTTTTGTACCAAACATTGATTAACTTGTACGCATTGTATGTGATGACGTTTTCCTAGAATAAAAAATTTTTACACTTTATATATATATATATATTAATAATTTTATGTCAAAAACAAAATTTTTCTGTTTTGTTGCAGCCATAATAACAAATACTAACTAAGTTGTACAAAGGAAAAAATTTACAAAGTAAACTAATGCCGTGGGTTACCCTGTGACCGTTATGTCATCACCAAATAACAAGCCATATATATATTTTAAAAAAGTTTTAAATATAAAGAGATTTTTGCATTTTTTAAAACTATTTTTTAATGTATGAACTGTTATTTGGTGATTTAATTCATGTCACACGGTAGCCCGTGGCATTAGTTTACTTTGTAAATGTTTTCATTTGTACAACTTAGTATTTGTTATTATGGCTGTAGAAAAACAGAAAAAAATTGAATTTGACATTTAATTATTTTTAAAAAATTATAAATTATTTTATTCGAGGAAAATGTAATCACATATAATGTGTACAAGTTAAAAACAATTTGGTACCAAAATTAAATTATTAATTTTTTTGAGTTCCAACCCTGTTAAAGTCGCGTGGTCAACAGCGAGGAATGTATTGATCTATGCTTAAAAGGTTTATCTAACCCGTCCTTTTAAATTAAATTAACAAAATAATTTGACTAACTGGAATATATTCTAGAGCTGTTGCATTAAAACTAGGCTAGATGACATGTACAAACTTCTCGAAGCACTTATCTAGATAAACAGTGTCTTAACTTCAAGCGCTATCCATGCCACTTTCTGATACTGATAATGGCAAGAAAGCAGTCCAATGCTGGAACACGGCGAGAGTGTACTGCAGACCTTACATGCACGCTGTCCCCATTATCGTCTTCGGGTCGGGCATGTGCGTCAATATACTGTGCCGGGGGTGGAGGAGCGATGACTAAAGCAAGTTACTTGAATCATCCGCACGATAGCACCGCGGGCAACTAGACGTGACTACAGAGCTACCTTGTGTCGGAGCAGGAAACTAGCTCCAAAAGTACGGAGAAAAATGATTACTGCTTGGTTTCTTATGCAATATTGTACACTGAAGAGCCAAAAAAAAACTGGTACACCTACCTAATATCGTGTGGAATGCTAAAATATCAAAATTTTTACTTTTACAAATAGTTCCTTCCCTTACCTGCTTTAGTTAATCCGTCAAACATTTTTACACCAATGCAAGAAATAACAGAATTATTAGAAATAGTCACATTAAAATTTACAGTTAAAATTGACCCTAATTTGTATGTTTATACAAATAGAAATTGACGACACTTATCTTGCTCAGTGTCGTGGCTACCCCGACCCCCTAGCAGCGTATCCTTCTAACTATACAAGATGTTTCTGAACTACGTGTCGAAATTAAAACCACGGCATATATGGACTAATATAAATAATATATCCGAGTAGCAAAATATTCGTAAAATTCATCTAGTATTTTTTAAATTTAAACTGAAGCCAGCAAAACAGCGCCGGAGTCCGTAACTTCACGTTCATGCGAGGAACAACAAGTTGCATATCACTAATGCGAACGGAATTGGAGCGAACGTCATGCGAGAATACGTCGTCATCGTAGCCGATATGATTCCGTTCGCCTCCGTGACATGCAACTTGTTGTGTACGCAGGTGAGGGTATCGAAGTTGGAGCATTTAGAGGCGAATACGGGAAAGAGCAGACGGGTATTTAGGCGCGAAATGGATGTCGGACGCACGGTAGCGTGGAACGATGTACACGAGCAATTACTCAACCAAATACGGATGCAGCAGGTGCAGACACTGGTTCCAGTTTCGTAAAATTTCGGAGTTGCTGCAACTGGATAATTCAGTGATGTGCTGAAGATGATAACTTCCTAGCATCGGTCTTATTAACAGATGGAACCTCTTCCGCGAGAGACAAGTTTTCCAACAGCTGTCAGGTCCGTGCATTGGCTGCCGAAAACCAATGTACCACACACACACACACACACACACGCGCGCTGGATGCCATCAAGTAGAACTTTCTGCGAGTGTTTGGGCTGGAGTTGTCGGTGACACTTGCTCTTCTCAGTCGCCCTGCGTACCTCCACTCTCGACACCAGTCTTCACTAATGTACTTGGGGGATGTGCTTCTGGTTGTACTTCAGGCGAATGGCTCCAGTACGGTGGGTCTCCGCCTCATTTCACAGTTTCGTTTCGTCAGCACCTCGACTCGTTGTGCCCGAACCCGTAGCTCGGCAGACGCAGAGGCGTCCAGTGGCCACGACGATCACCTGACCTCTCAAACTTGATTTCTACTTTTGGGCCCACGTTAGATTGCTAGTTTAAGCGACACATTTTGACACCAGGCGTAACTTACTGCTGGGATGCACCACGCAACTGACGCTATCAGTATCACACCAGCTATCTCCTATCACAACCCACTCACAGTAACGTTCGTCAACGTGGCTAACGCTAGGTGGCACTTTGATACGACACTGTGAGCATGCTGCCTTCAGACCGTGTGCATATAAGTGCATATCCACATTTTCAACTGTGTCTTCACTTTTTCATCTTCGTGAGACAGTCAGAAATAAACGCCACTGAGGTGTGTCGGGGGAGGGAAATATATGAAGAGATAAGAGTGTTCAAGTGTCGCGGTCACATGGGACACTGAACTTCACTACGAGCATGTTCATTGTCGCACGCTGTTAAACTGGCTTCAAACTTGCTCCGATCGCAGTCGCTTCTTGTTCAAAGTAAACAGCTTGTGTAAGTACATCGGGACGACTTTTCTTCTGTGTTACGCTCGCCAAGGCTGCTATGAAGTTAATACACAGTACGATTAAAATGGTTGAAATTGGCAACAATTTCTACATTCGTTTAAATAAATAATAAGACAGGACAAAAAAAATGGTATTTACTCTACTGTTACGATAAAAAAAATTACGGTAAGCTATGTTACAGTTAATAAAATAATCAAATTTAATTAGTAGCGGGCGAGACTATAAATAATCATGGGAGCATATTTTCGAGGTTTGGATTTCATTTCTTTGCATTCAGTTATTGAGGTGTANACTTGCGTAAGTACATCGGGACGACTTTTCTTCTGTGTTGCGCTCTCATTGGCTGCTATGAAGTTAATACACAGTACGATTAAAATGGTTGAAATTGGCAACAATTTTTACATTCGTTTAAATAAATAATAAGACAGGACAAAAAGTTGTATTTACTCTACTGTTACAATAAAAAAAAATTACGGTAAGCTATGTTACAGTTAATAAAATAATCAAATTTAATTAGTAGCGTGCGAGACTATAAATAATCATGGGAGCATATTTTCGAGGTTTGGATTTCATTTCTTTGCATTCAGTTATTGAGGTGTAACCACTGAAACTGTTTCCGTTCGCGAACATGTTCAAGCATGACTGCCCAGCGGATGTACAATAAACATGTTTAAGACTACTCGTGTGACCCCGGCCTGAGAGTATACAATTATTTTCTACATTTTTAGTATCTTACATCCATATCCTTTGTTATATGAAGAAATTTTCTGAAGAAGTACTGCTATGGATAAAAAATTATTTTCCAAGTATAAATAAAATGAGCTATAGGAATTTTCAACTTGTGTTTTTTTTCAAACAAATCTCAAAACTGAATTAAATGATAAACTTAAGTCACAACTCAAAATAATTTTTCACGTTATTAGAATGCATGGAATATGTTTCTTGGAAATTTCCAACGCAGTTCGCCCGTATTTTTATTTTAACTTTTGGTATCAAACTTCAATCCATAATAGCTAGTAGTGAAACCCGTACCGCGGTTGTACAAAGCATCAGACATCAACTAAATTGCAACATGCTACACGTGACACTTCAATATACTCTTAAGTTAGAAGCAAATTTTTTGTAAAAAAAAAAATCTTCTTTTTTCAATATTTTCAGAAATTGATAATTTTTTTTTACTTGTAAAAATTGATAGATGTTGCTTTTCAAATGATTTGGTATTTTAATAACGTTATCATCAATACCATGTCACGAAACCATAAAATATCCTCAAAACATATTTAAAAATTCACTTTCGAACAGTCTTGATTTACTCAGCTCAGTGCACGATGGCGCCACGGGCACACGGAAGGGATCACAGAGCTACCTCTACCTCATGTCAGGAAAAACGTGGAGAAATTATCTAAAGATTTCGTATATAGCGCAAGAAGCCAGTGTGCTCCAACCATTGGTGGCTACAAGGGGAGGGAAAAGGGAGAAATGCACCCTGCCAAGAGTTCACCTTACCATAGTGCACGTCTTATGATTGATCCTAATCAGAAAGAAAATTCACGAAATTTTGTACCAGTTCTTACAAACTTATACCTAAAAACACAGTCAGTTCACGGTTACTTCCAACTTTTCTGAAGCTCCGCTAAAGTTCTACTTCCGGGATATTCCTCCGCCTCATGCAAACAAAGCTTAGCCAAGTCTGGAAAATTGCACCAAAGGGACTTCGCGCCGCATTCATGCGCACTCAGTCTAATAATATTTTGCATACGAACTATTTCTTACCTGGTATTTACCAACACATACATTTTCTCTCTGTTTTACTTATATTAATTAAACATGAAATGTTTCAATTTACAGTTGAAATGTAATTAAGAGTTTAATTTAACCAAAGATAAGGTACATTTTTTGATAACACGAGTATAAGACGCTTGCGATGCGTGGTACATCTAGGATGATTTTTCTAAGGTTTTATTCGAAAAGTGCGAAAAACCCGCGAATAGACTCCAAGCTTTATTTTTCGTGTGGCTCTATCTAATTGTGCAACTAAATATAAGTTATTTTTGTATTTTTCTGATTGTTTATTAATAGTTACAAACATTAATAAAATAATACACAACACAGGTCCTCATCCAAGGCCACGCCCCGAGTCCGCCACTGGTTCCGACAAGTTGAGACGTGCTTCAGGCCCTTTCACGAGATCAAATCTTTCTTCAAATTACCCTCAATTTTTATTGAATTCAATTCGTTGGATTCTTTAAAGACGTCATACGAACGTCATAATCGCGGCCATTTTCCCTTTCAATTTCTTGAATGTCTCGTTTTCATTCAAGATTTTCGTTTTGAACATGTTCTAAATTTTTATGAACCCAAAAGTTTAGTCGCCGGTCACAGCTTTTCTGTCAATATTAATATAAGTAACCTTATAACAATTCTGTTATGTGCCGATAATTTAAAGTTGTAACAAAATAGGGACACTTATTTTTTTAATGCAAATTAATATGAAGAAAATTGGTTGTGGTTTAACCAATTATTTTTGTGTTTTGCATGAGTCGCAGATGCTTCTAAACACTTACTTTTGGTATTTATTAAACTGGTTTCATTAAAAAGTTTGTGATAAATTTTCACGTGGAGCCTGGAAGGCTTATTGAATGAAATTCATTGAAAGGCAAATTAAATGATTTTTAAGTTAAATAAATATTAGATCGTGTGAAAAGGCGTTTGCTGCTAGCTCGCGGAGCCCACCAGCAGCCGAGTCATAGCGCTTAGACGTACGTGGTCGGTTAGGCAGTTGTTGGCCGGGCGACGAGAGTGGCCGACAGGCAGCCTAGGCAAGGGGGGAGGAGGGGGGGGGATTTAATCGTATCACAGGTGTCCATCAGTCTGGCTGTCAGACTCGTCGGCGTCTGGTATGCAGGTAGGTCTACTCCCTACACGCTACTCCTTCACTCACGGCCCGAGGTGCCCGCCCTCAGCCTTCAAGGAAATACCACGTGTTCTCGGACCCTCCGCACACACGTTCAGACCCGCTCCTCCGAGGACAAGCGAAATAAAAATAAAAATAAATTCAGACCAGACGTCACTGATTCATCGCCGGCATTACTAATCCCAGTTCGGTCTGCGTCCTCGGTTTGAACGACCTCTGTGCTGGAAAGTTTCCTACTCGTCTGGTTCCTGCGTGGAAAGAACGCTAGGCCCGTGTTCGTAGCGTTCCGCAACGCACCATCGTCTGCCGAGGTGCAGGTTTTCTGTTCTGTACGCACTCTATTGGACACTTCGCCGACAGCTCGCCCTTGTTTGGCTCTCGTGTGTTCTGCGACTTCGGATAGAGGAAAACGTGCAAGGGGAATGGCTATGTTTAAACAAATAAATGGCGGGAGGGGGATGGGGGTATGACAATGGAAAAATAAATACTTGCCTACCTTCACACGTATTAACGTCCACTTATAAACCAATTTATGTTTGGCCTATTTGGATAAAGTAACCTAGGAACGTCAGTTTTGATAAGATATTTGTAACATCTGAGGTCCCTATACCTTTGTCATCTAATTGTGCACCTTGGATCAAAATAAATAGTTTACTTATATTGAAATGCATATTCTTCACAAGACGAGCGTTTATTGTGACCAACGTTCACAAACATACTGTAGTTCATTCAGCCATAGAATGAACGCATTAGATTTTTTTTCCATTGCATTTCGTACGTGGATTTTAAATCGTTAAAAGGGGCAAGTACCCGTGCCATCTTGGATTTACGTATTTTCCTCCATAACTTAATTTTTGGACTCGATATTTAAAAAAACAAGTTTGTCAAGGCATAGGGAACATTTTAACAGTTATTTAGAAATCCCAATTATTTTTCTTACGTGATTAGTTTCACATCTGTAACCGTAATCAAACATTACCTAATCATTTAATAATTTCAATCCCACACGGGAAAATACAGGTATAATTGAAACACTACAAATTTCGAAAAATTCGTTGAGTCGTCGTCTATGTCATGTCGAGCTTACATTTTTTTTATTTCTGGTCATACATTTTCATTTCGAAGATTAGTAAGAAAATTCGAAGATGGAGTGGATACTACCCCACGTGTGCGTTGTGAGGGGGCCGCCACGAGGCTGGCGAACCGACACCGCCCTCAGGAGAAGAGTACGCGTGCTCACACGTGATGTAGATGAGCTGGCCCCCTGACGGTAATATTCAGTTCTCTGGACATAAGAACATTTAACATACATTTCCACGTCGTGTGTAAGGATTTGTCTCTAATCCGGCGCATCCCCGCCCCTCGCTCGCGCCAGAACCACGATCCACTGAAGACTAGAACTGACGGATCAAGCCTTCTTTTAAAAAAGAAAAAGTCGACTCTCTGAAGACTTTTATTTGTCGTTAAAAATTTACCACGAAATAATTTTCTGCCTGATTTTTGCGTGTCCATCTGTGCGAAGGCCGCGACTTTAAATCTCTTGTTTCGAGACTTTGGTATCATAACACGAATGATGTATTTCACCGTGATTCTTACGAGTATAAAACTGAGAGGGAACGGGTTTTTTTTAAAACGTATCACCATTTCAGTTTCGCCATTCGACAGCTATTAAGGGGCCTATAATGTTTAGTAAAGGAAATTGTAAACATCCCAAGGTAACGCCCGGCGGTAATAAGGACGCACTGCAACGGCGATGGAAAACTGCATAAACAAACTTCGAATGTGTTCTGTTTCCTCGCAATTCTAAGCAGTGACTAAAGTATTTTAATACGGTAATCTGTTCAGGAAAGATGTCATACATCATTGTTGCTATAGTTTGAAACATAGTTTCACAGAAGAACAAACATCGTAAACAGAGGTCTGCCTTCAGCGATATCTACTGACTTTTTCACACTTTTCAACAACCATATTTATGTATTGGCAACAAAATATATTCTTTCTTTTCTGCACTGAAAAAAAGGTTTACATTGAAATATTCCGTAGTTTTTTTTATTTAAATTGGAATAGACACATCTGCTTAAAATGATACCCAAATGACCACCAAGTAAATATCTCAGGAATGATGGCAAGCGACGTTCCTGAGATCAAGTGACGGGAAAGGCAGGCGTTTTCTCGTAACTGCGGTCCAGGCTCGGTGTTGCGTCTGCGTGAATATCGGCGGGGGACCAGAGGGGAGCGTTGACGCGCGAGTGTGGAAAGCCTTGAAGAGTCGTTTACCCGGCGGAGGAAAATCCACTCGAAGAATGCAGGTAGTAAACGCGCCTGCCATTCTAGCTGCGAGAACGTGACCGCAATTACGATGGACCTATTGGCTGAGTGAAAGCAGACCCGGTGTCTGGTCATTCCCACTCGGCTCTCGGGCCGTCGACACTTCACCAGACCTCCACTTAAACCAAGCCCGCTTCAGTTAAATGAAAAAGAAAAAAAATATTATCCGTAAAAGAGGAATTAGAAGCGTGTGGATGTAGCAAGAACGTGACAGCCGTTATTAAGTTGGCAGAGTCCGCGTGAATACATTGTGTCTGGCGGTGGCTCGGGAACAACACCAGCATTCCTGCCTCGCGGACAAACTTAGCAGCACGTGAGATGAATGAGACGGCGGATAATAACGACAGAATGAGAGGCGCGGAAAGACTGGGCTGTGCTCCTGACGAAAACTCACACATCGCGGAAACATCAACCGCTCACCCTCCCGAGAATTGTTTCGTCGACTGAGAATAATACAAAATATATAGAGTAGTACACTCAGTTTACTAGCCATTCCAGTTCCATTCGGTCACCCACCAAGTTCTGAAAGTTTTTGAAGGGGGGATTTCAAAAAGTAGGACGACACGCATGGCTGAACTTATATTCTAGCGATTCTGTCACGAAATACTTCTAAACTTAGAATTTTTAAGTGTTTGTTTTTATGTATCAATGTGGCTCGCCCAATTTCTGAATCGAACAAGGCGGGATACTTACATATTTACTTAAACTAGCTTAAAATGAAATAATTAAATTTGATAAAAATTGCTGTTTCACGCGCTTTCGAGAAAACGACTTTAATGGTAGTATTTAATATTGACTACATATTTTATATGGTTTTACCGTTAACGTAACTATGACATCATTTTCACAAAACAATGATACCTTAAAGAAAAATGTGTTAAGAATTCAAAACTACAAATTAAATCTTATAACTCCGTACGGAATAAAATTAGACGTTTTTCTGATGCCATTAATATTTTTTGTCAGTGCGAAGCAATTAACCGGATTATAACATATGTTCTAGCCTAGCCGTTGTGTGGTTTTGTAAAGGATGGTTTTAAAATTTTAAAATTATTTTAGAGTGGAATTACAATTGCAGTTAAAACAGATACGATCAAAAGCGATTTCTTTACGATCCTAATGACGCAGTTGACAGAAACGCTTCAGACATCAGAGCCAATCCCTATCTAGAGAAAATATTTCACATTAGTCTTTTCTCACTTAAAACTTATTCACGGGACATAGTCCTGACTTGTACAAAGAGATTCAACAACTTTACATATAGTTCATTATTTAACAGGAAAAGGATTTAAAGGATTAAGATAAAACTTGACTGATGAGTTTATTTTTGTAGTGTTATTTTTATTTATTTATTAACATTTACGATTTTATTTCTGTAGGCTGATTGGAGGAACAAGATGACATAAATACAAAACTAGTATAAAGTTACGTACAAAAACGGTACACGAACACACGTGCGTAAATGAATTATTTGAGACATGAGCCTGGAACCACAGGAATTCCACTGCATATTTTAGCCAGCTCAGCCACGGTAGACCACTTCGTTAATTAAACGCTTGCAAAATAAAAATTAATGAATTTAGTTTCTTCAACAACGCCTTCATTTGTTAATTTTTGTTGCATTCTTGGTAGATTGCTTGTAAAGTCAGGTTCCCTAAAGTACGCGTTGCTCTAGTGCGACTTTAACCAGTTTATTTCCGGTGAAACATGTCTACTTTAAAGCTACGCATTTTAAGATATTGCTCTGTATAGACTAGCCTTGGACATATCTGCTTATAGCGTGGCTTCTCTGAACGGAGAAATGTAAATTACTTTGTAATGCACCAAAAATTAACAGTAATGTTAATTAACAGACGTTAAAATGCATAGTAAGAGTTGTAATAAAAGGTAAACATTTAATCACTTAAAACCCTATTAAAAAACTATTGTTTTCGTGAGAAAGAATGCTGAATGGTAATGATTTCCTCTTTGCAATTCGCATTGAGCAAGTATACAAATGTTAAGTTATTTACTGAAAAAGCTGTATTACGATGCAACAGAAAAATATTTTGAGGAGAGTTTCATTGAACTGAGATCTGATATATGCGAGGATTTGGTGAATATTACTGTCATTAATAAAATAGAAGGCTTAATGCTGTCATTCTATAAAGGTTTGGAAACCTGGGTTGATATCACATTTTGACTATGAATATGAATTGCAATTTATTAATTATCATAATCTGTTGAGTTTATGTCACAAACAGCTAAAAATGTTGAAAGGATTTGATTGTTTATCTGCTACATATGCACCTGGGGAGCAGCGATTGTTTTGTTAATGGAAGGGGTTGGTTATAACCACCAAACTTTCGCTAATGTGTGAAATTAATTCAAGAAACAACTGCTCTATTCACGAATTTGCTGTTTTAACGCAAAAAAAATAATAATAGGAAAGTGTCGGTGTTCAAATAATCTGAGTAGTGTATTACGTTTTCCATCTCATTGTGCAAAAGGAATAATCTCACAGCGTTTTTACATGAGTTCAGAACAATTCCGTGTACAGAAAGCAGAAAAAAAAACTGTGGTAATCAAATTGTGTTGCACACGATGATCGTAGTATTCCTAAACTTGACGTTTAGACAGTGTCATGTTGCAAATTCAATCTTTAATGAATTTGAAAGCATGTGACACTATTTCCAAAAATAAACCTCCATAATTCAGAGGTAACGTGTTATACCCATGGGACAAATTGCAATAAATCCTCTCCAGTTCTCGCCAAATTTAATTTTATGCCACTGCTTGCAGTAGGTACAAATATAAATAATTTTAAGCTACAGCTCACACTAATTTTCAAAATCATAACTATATTAATTTTAATGAGATTTATTATATTTTTCTCAATCACAGTATTTATTTTAATTAAATTCGATAAATAAGAAGTGCCTGCTGACACACAAATACACTGACTGACAAAAAAAGTGAAGCACGCAGAAGTAATGTTTAAAACTGAACGTAATTTGGTACACGTGCGTACCGTCACTGGACGGGTAAATGAAAAAAGTTACAATGACAAGTAACGTCTGGAACACCCACCAGAGTACATTGTTAGTCATCGCATCACGTTTATAGCGATAGTCATAATGTGTGTCTGGAACGTCAGACAATCAGTCAACATATGATAGAAAATCACCGTACACAGAGTACGCCTTGTAAAAGCCCAGACAGCATTACCGGCACTTGAAGTTCGACAAGAGCCGCATTGTGGACCTGCACGAGGCTGGGTGGACGTACCGTGTAATTGCTAGACATGCGGGACATTCCGGCGTCACAGTGACATTTTGTTGGAACCAGTGAATACGAGAGGGCACCCGTACGCATCGTGAATATTTCAGTTGACCAAGACTGACCACACAAAGGGAGAACCACCGTATTGTGCAACAAGCAATGCGCAGATCCACGGCATATGTGTCTGCCATCCGGGCACGTGTATTAGAAATTCTACAACATCCCGTGTTATACCATAACACCATATATAGGTGACTACGGATCAACCACCACATGCATAAGCGGCAATTAATGCGACAGAACAGAGACTTCTGCGTTTGGAGTGGTGAGAGGCACAGAGTGATGGATGACGAGTGGTGTCGCATCATGTTAAGCGGTAAATCTCGGTTCTGCACTACCAAGCATGGCCGTTAAGCGCGAGCATTGTGACGCAGAGCGAAGACAACACACACTGCCAACACTGCGTGGAGACGTCGAAATTACTCCTGTCATTGCGGAGTAGGGAACCGTGAGGATGATTCTGGTCACCTCTGGCAGTGATACGGAGAACTCTGTACGTCAGCGACATCTTGCATCCTCGTGTGTTACGACTTGTGAGACGGCACTTTGATGTAGAGTCTTTCGATTAGACGACGCTCGTCCACACGTGGTACATATGTCAATGGAATACAACCGTCATGTCGAGTTAGTCTCGTGGTCAGCAAGTTCCCCTGATTTGTCCATGATAGAATATGCGTGGAATCAGCTCGGACGTCAAATTCGGCCCTGTAGTGATCTGCAGGATGCCGAGGGCCAGTCAAAACAGTTGTGGACCGACTTGCCTCCAGAGAGAATATAACGGCTGTAAGACTTCCTTACGAAACGAATCGGTGATCGTATCCAAGTCCGACGAGGTGCTACATCTTACTAACATAGGACCAAAGCCAGCTGTGTTTTCCGTGTGGTCTGCTATTACAATCATTACAGCAAAATCACGTTACCTTTCAATACGTGCACTTTCATTCCCATCATTCCTAGGTGCGAAAATCTTTTAGACTGTTACTAGGGTGGTATGTAAAATTGAGCTTTTGTAGTTTTGAAGTATACGTTTTGACTATGCTTACTACTATTTACCTCAAAAACAGTCTGAATTCAGAAAATAGTGACATGGAAAACGAATCTAAAAAATATTCTCAAAGACATTTATTTTGTCTATATTCGATTTCAATCATGAAAAATAATATCCCATTTTGCATGACCAAGAATGTTAAGCTAGCACTCTCCTAGATGTGTATGTAGACTCCAAGCTGTAATCAAACACTTTTTGTTCTACAATTTGTCACAACTTCAATGTCCTCCAAGTTTCCCTTTAACGAAATTTTGGAAAGGGGGTATATGTAATTTTAAACGTTACTACTTTGGTTTGGACTATATTGTGCCGAAGAAGTTTGCGGATTTTTGTACAAGATGACATGTATGCAGAGGAGAACTACCTACTGCAAATTTAAATAAGCACTTTTTTAGCCGTAGGTAAGTTGCAGTTAAGAACAAAGGAAGGATTATACAAAGTAACTTACTGAAAGACATAAGGATAAGATAACTGTATCAACAAATAATGGTAATACTTAATGGAAACACCTCCGCACAAAACAGAATCGTATAACTATGGACAAATATTATAAACATAATATACCAAGCTGCAAATGAAACGCTGGGGAAAATAAGGTAACGGAGATGAAACTACTTTCAAATCTTGAATTAAGGTATGTAAATAGCTTTACAGAAGAAACAGAAAGCTTATAGAATTTTGTTAATCAATATAGCAACGGACATTGATGCAATATACAGAGAAGAACGAAATAAGGGCAAAACGTCAACAATGATACCATTATCAAGGAGACTTGGGAAAATACGTAATTCATATCGAAGATGGCGTAAGTGGTAGACAAGAATATGCTTGTAAAATTTTAAAATATTTCTGGCATGAAAAATAAATAATTCTGGACTTAACGTTGTTGCAGAAAACACAACTCTACAAAATGTATGGTGCTAAACTACAGTGGAAGAAACAGCTAATTTATATACGATTGCATTATATCCACAGATGGTAACTGTTTGAGAGAAATGAATGACACACTCTCGAAATTATGTAATAAAATTTCAACTGGCATAGACAATATAAACTCTGTACTGACATAAAATGTTGGGATGTAATTTTAGATTGGTTTTCTACACTCCGTAAACACGGATTTCAAACGCACTGCAACGCAGTTCAAGTGCCAGGAAGGCGGCGCCCTTACTGCACAGTGGTTCACTGAATAATTCGTGAGGCACCGTGTGCTACTTTTCCTCGCCGATCGCCCAGGAGCCGATCTCCAGCAAGATAAGCTCGCCTGCACACAGTTCTGGTTCCTCCAGAATGTTTGCTTCGTGTTTCCATACT
This sequence comes from Clitarchus hookeri, assembly GCA_002778355.1. Lineage (NCBI taxonomy): Eukaryota > Metazoa > Arthropoda > Insecta > Phasmatodea > Phasmatidae > Clitarchus > Clitarchus hookeri. The sequence goes on from NQII01001290.1 coordinate 404,287, forward strand.
TCAGTGACTTTCCCGGTCAACTAATTCATCGCCCAATGAACGTTTGTGGGAGTGGAATCAGATGGGACACCAGATTCCTTCTTGTTGAAGTGTTCGCGATTTAGATCATCATTTGGGACAACTGCGGGCAAGCCTGCCGCAGGGACATCATTCAGCGTTTTCTTGATTCCATGTCTGAGCTAATCGACGCATGCATTTAGGCGCGAGGCTGTCCAACGAGGTGCTGAAGGGTACTTATTCAGAGGTGGCTTTCGTTTTTAATAATTGCTTTTCACATTGCAGTGCACTTATGAAATTTATTAATTAGTTTGTGCATTTGCGAATATTGCGATACAGTTTATTTGGATTTGGAACAATACTGACATGTCCAACCGCTTGGCCCCGAGCGCCAGCAGGGGAGGTTTACTACAAGTAATCGCTTGGAACTACCCGGATCGCCGGCTGTTTTTTGTAGGTAATGAGGCTACCTGCCTGTACTGTATTCTGATTTAATAATTGTTAAATGTTTCAGGTTAATAGTTTGGGTATTGAGTGGAAACCAACTCCCCACAATAGTTTGTTGGGATGATCAAACCAGTGTTGTTGAAGGATATCGATTGTGCTGCAATCAGTATACCAGACATGTGGCTGTCGTCAACTTGCATTGACACTGGGGTCATCATAGACACGTTGTGGATTTACATTGCACTGATTGTCTCTTCAACACTAACGACCTTGCGACACCAACTTGTATCATCCTTGTCAACATCGTAATTAACACTAATAATATAACGATACACCTAGCTTGAATAATAATGTCTTCTTTTTTGATAATGTCCTCGTTACATGTTGGACGTTTTCCCTAAGGAAACGCTCTACCGTTCGTTAGATTTTATAAGGATTCACTGTAGTGTGTCTGTGTGTATATATGTGTCTGTGGATGTTGCATAACCCAACCTTGACCTCTCTTGACCTTTGTTGATAACCTTGTGACCCCTTCAGTGCATGTATTGATATATAAGATCAACGTGCAAGGTCGAGTGTGACGTCATAGAGGCCTCATCTGATGACCTTTTGACACCTTAGCGCGGCAGCGGCCTGTAAATCTAGGGCCGCAGGACCAACGCTTTTGAATGTTAGTATAAGACATTAAAAGAGAACCAATAAACCTGTTTTTGTTCAAAAAAACTTTGCCAATTATGCGTTATAAACAACCTCTACATGTTCAATAATACGAACAATTCCCATAGTAACAAGTCATTTCCTATAAATCCATATTTCATTATCTAACTCAAACTTGATCTTCTTTCGAGAATACAAGTAGACGAATGAAAACTGATAACTGAAGACTGATTATAAACATTTTCATGTAAAGGTTAAGTATTCCAACACATAACATCACGGAGATCAAATGCACGCCTCTGTACCATCACACAAATAACATTCTTTTTGGATCCAATATTTCCTTCTCGGTGAAGACATTTTCACGGCTATGCGTGCATTAATCGAAGTTCAAGGCAATGTGGTTCGCTGATGCCCCATTTTATTTAATCTTCATTTAACCTCTCATCAATAAATATAAGGCAATGAAGTCCACATTTATGCAACGTCCAGTCCCCACCCATGCCCGAGTACAGTTGTCATCTGTGTCCAGATAAAACGGATTGATCACCATTGATCGCCATTCCACGTCCTTCCACGTAATCCGATTACGATAAAACTGCAGACAAAGTAGCGATTGTCAAAGTGTCAATGGAAGACGGTGTATAGGGATTGAAGACAGGCCGTTTCACATTAGAGCGGGTGGGAACAGGGATCACTAGTGAAGCCTCTGCATGTATGGCTGAAAACACAGTGTTGGTTAAGTTCGCGCCTATCGGATTATATCTGGGTCGCCCAGAACCTTCCCGGCGCCTTTGCGTTCGTTCACGTTCCTACTGTTCCTAATACTGTCGCACGATTCCGTCATGGCAGTACAGATGGCGGGCAATTCGATCAAATGACTACATTCCCTGCTGTCATCTAACTATTCACCATCTCTCAATATCCGCCATTTTTTCATGTTTGTGTCGAATGTGTTGCAAAAAAAAGTGCTAACTATTCGGTGACATTCGTCTCCCAACACATACACGCACACACATATACACACAGATGTATGCCACTGGTCAGCGGGTTTTCTCGGTGATATCCCGTTTCTCCACCCTTGCAATCCGGTGCTGCTATGTACTCACCTCGATTCACCCTCATTGGCTCTTAAGACGTCGATTTTAAGAGCCNTCATTGGCTCTTAAGACGTCGATTTTAAGAGCCGCCCAAATCTCTTCACTCGTTCACTCAGAGCTTCGTTCTGTGCACGAAACCGTTAAAACTGCTCAAAATCAGCTAATTTTACGACAGATATGTCGAAACTACTCCACTCGAATCAGTAAAATTCTACTGATTAATTTATTTGCTGGTATTTCTTGATTAAACCGTGATTTCTTCTGATTTTTAGTGAAATGCACTAACATGACAGTAAAACTTCAAAGCATCTCACTGATTCGCCAGTAGATAACATCTCATTAACTGAATAATCAGTAAAGAATTCTACTGATTGAAATCATTGATTCAGTTTTAGTTTCAGTTTCCACAGTTGTAGTCGTGTTAGCACTTCTTGAAGGTAGTTAATGATGTTACTCGCAGCCCAAATGTAATAAGTTGTAATTACCTGAGGGAGTGCTGTATACTAACTTTGGCCTCTTGTGGATAATTACTACTACTGCATGTGGTTATTATTACAGTATTGAGTGTACTTTCGATTGAAATTCTGGTTGTTATTAGCAACCGCACATGACACGCATACTTAAATGAAGATCTGCCACTCTAAACCGGGGCTGAAGGTAGAGTGGTTTTGCGATGGTTTATCTCTCTTAAAGATTTTGGGGACAGTGCTTACCAGATATTAGTGCCTGAAAAAGAATGTCCATTTAGTAGTGAATTGGCTGTTCGATAAGGCGTATATGTGTGAAATACAAGCTCCTCTCAAGCAAACACGTGTTCTCTACATGTTACATCGTAAATTCTCTGCGGTCACATTATTTCTTTCATCTTTCCTTTACCATAGAGGGCAATAGTTTCATCACAACCTGTGAATATATATGTATAGATATAACCAGTAATAGAATGGTGTCACATAGCGCATTCTGAAAATTTTGGTTGCTTAATAGTATGTGCAGTTTTTATGTCCTGTAATTAGCAAACCGGTTGCCTCTGTTGCCTGGAATATCAAAAGCAATAGATCTGTGTCTTTTCCCACTAAGATTGAAGAGTCAGACTTTGCCAACATTTTTTCAGTTAATTCAGTCAATCTATTTACATCTCCATCTGTTTCATATACTTGGCATCTACCTGCTGTAAATGATGCACTAGAAAATATATCATTCTGCTCTTGTACAAAAACATTCAATTATCAGTAATATTAAAAAAGAGTGAAAATAAGATTAACTAGTAAACAATGATGCCAATTGGTTTAAACATATGTTGTTTATCTACTCTAAGAGCAAGTACGATCGAGAAAAGACATTCAGCCCAGCATGCTATCATGAGTTCCTGTCACTTAAACCATGATTTTATTGCTGTGGCTCAAAACAATGTACCACTGCTATACAACNAAATTTGTAATATTTTGCCTGTGAATTCTTTTACATCCCAGTAGCCTTACTAATTGTTCATTTCATACTGAAATTTTGAGACAGTTGATGAACATAAGGAAAAAGTGAATACAGCAAGGAAATGAACACACGTTATGACACTGTGAGAAATACTATAAACATTACATTTGAGCCAAGAGCCCGATAACATATGAGAATTCATGCTATATTAAAAACCCTATCATTCGAAACCTTATGCGTTCTGCGAGCTTTGCACAGAATTTAAGCCAGCAAAACCCAGACAATCGCTCACCCCTGCTACACGTCTTGGAACTTTCGACCAGAATCATCAGGAAACTTTGATGCACACAACTTTCGAGCAGAACAGTAGAGTATCCAGTCCCGTCTTTAAATACAGAATGTCCCAAATTAATACTTTAACTCTTCGTATGTTAATAAAAGAGAAGCAATTAAATACAATATTATGGGACTGCGTGTATTTGACGCTATAATGGCAGTGTCATGTGTGTGCGATTAGCGCGTCTAGCCATTATGCTGTTGTCAATTCCGTTTGCAGCCGCGAGCGGCAGCACTGCAATTGCAGACGAAATTGCGGAAGTGAGAAGACTTTCTTTCGAGCAACGTGAGTTGATTTTAAAGCGTCGTGGGAAATGTGAGAACATGACCGAGGTGCAGAGGCGATGGAGGGTACAACTCGATACTGCGCCGCCGTCGCATGTGGTTATGCCTTCATTTGCGTGACAGGTTTGGGAGAGATGGAACTGTGTGTGATGTGAAGAAAGTGCAGTGAAGAAGGAAGAGAATAACAACGAACGAAGGGAGTGTGAGGGTTGTATTGCACACATTCGCACGTTCCTCCAGGAAGTCGACATCCGTATGCGAAGCTGTGCATGAGTTAAGTGATAGTAAGTCAAGTGCATCGCATTTTAAAGCAAGTAGAGTGGATCCACTATATTCCCATGTTACTTCATGAATGAATACGACCCAGACAGGTGAACCTATCGAATTTTGTGAGTGAGCTGAGAACATGCTATGGTATGATTTATGATTCTCATCACTGAAGGTGCTATAGGGGCGGAGTGCATTACTCAGATTTAGGTAGAGTACAACAGTAAAATAAGGGGTTTTCTTTAACATTACGTTTACATTATTTAAGAATAGTGAACCGGCCCGGCTTCACCCGGTAACAATGTAGTCTTTACAGCGATACTTTGAAAGACAAAAATGGTTACTGTGGATCACTCTTAAAAGATAAACATATGCTATCGCGAACTTTTATGTAGACCTTTTTGAGAGCTACAATTCTGCATCACATTAATTTGATGTATCTCTTATGGTTTAGTCAGCGCATGTAAGCGCCCTTAAAGCGGATTTTTTACGACTTGATAACAAACGGTTCGACATTTCTCTACTATCCTTACAATAAATATAAATGTTTTAGAAAACAAAAATTTCCTCGATAAATTCTCTAAACGATGTTGAAAATCGCATTAAAATCCATCAAGTAGTTTAGAAGTACTAAGCGAATACACAGACATACGCGGATAAGCTTCTTTCTTTTATACTATTTAGAGATTACGAACTATTTAACTGCAAACATTACTTGGGGGAGATTTCTAGTAATGATAGGATAATAGCTATTTATATTATGAGACCAAGCCACTTGAAAAACTAATTGGAGAGTCCCCACCTTGTCCATGTTGCCGTAGGCTGATTAAGGCGTTGGTTAGCAGTGTGGAGNTAGATTAACGCCCTTTGCGACCAGGGGCGAGGAGGCGGGAAACAATCCTGGCTACCAGCTGTTTCCCAAATCTTAGTCCGACACAGCCTGGTTGCACTGGGGCGAGAATGTGCTAAGGGAATACTGTCATACTTAACTTTTCGTGTGTAGGACAAGCGCGAGCGCGGTAGTGTTTAAATGTATTGTGTTGTAAGTATTTAGCTTTTGTGTTTTAAATTCTTTTCGGACCAGTATGACGGACTCAAAATTCAAAGTTCCCGGTGGCGCCCTGCGAAACAAAATAGCCGATTTAGCTTTTGTTTGCGGGAGTTAAAGTACAGTAGAAAGAAGCGCTCCTGGTATGACCTTTTAATAGGTATCGGCCACNGCTTTTGTTTGCGGGAGTTAAAGTACAGTAGAAAGAAGCGCTCCTGGTATGACCTTTTAATAGGTATCGGCCACCCGGAGGGGAGGTTTGGTGAGGAAAGCGCCGGTTCCACCGGGAACTGTGTGTCCATTGCCGACCGTGAGACTAAGTAGNGGAGGGGAGGTTTGGTGAGGAAAGCGCCGGTTCCACCGGGAACTGTGTGTCCATTGCCGACCGTGAGACTAAGTAGAAATCTCTCACACACACACAACTCAGCAAGACAAAAAACTAATAAACCTTTTACATCACCACAGACAGATGATTAGGAAAAGCTGTTTCCTTGCCAATGAATAATGAATATGCATATAATTAAAATGACAAAAATACGGACGAACAACTTATTATTACAAAACAAGACAGACAACAAAAGCCAACTAAAAATAAGACAACGCGATTATGAAAACGGAAACACCACACGAGTGAACAAAACAGTGCAAAAAACAGTATCAGTGGACACATATGAACAATAAAACAAAACACTCACAAAAATAGGACAAAACCCAAAATGAAATACAAGGCATGAAAAGTATNCACATATGAACAATAAAACAAAACACTCACAAAAATAGGACAAAACCCAAAATGAAATACAAGGCATGAAAAGTATTCCTTGCCAGATTCGTAATGTTGATTTATTTGGCTTTATAATCTGACAAGGATTACTTTTCCTGACTTTTATTTCATTGTGGTTTTTGTCCAATTTTTGTGTGAGTTTTGGGTTTTATTGTTCAGCTGTGTCCACTAATATTGTTTTTTTTTGCACTGTTTTGTTCACTCGTGTGATGTTTTCGTTTTCGTCATCGCGTTGATTTTTTTTTTACTTGCTTTTGTTGTCTTTCCTGTTTTGTAATAAGTTGTTTGTCCGTCTTTTTGTCGTTTTAATTATATACATATTTATTTTTAATTGACAAGGAAACAGCTTTTCCTAATTATTCGTCTGTGGTGTTGTACATTTTTTTTTTCATTTTTTGTTTTGCTGAATTGTGTGTGTGTGTGTGTGTGTAAGGTTTTTATTTAGTCTCATGGTCGGCAATGGACACAGGACACAGTCCAATCATAACATCATAATAAAATTAACTCACCATTGCCATTAAACTTCAAAGATAAGATCAAGCCACTTAGTACAGTGGTTAGGACCCCTCTAAATGATTTGAGAAGTGGTGCCCCTCAGTACCCCTTCTGGAGGAGGGGGGGGGGGCCGCGCCTTCATTAATAAGGCATAAAATGTGGATGTGATTCTTGTATGAATTTTTAAAGCTAATCAGCAAAGACCGAAACAACACTGATTATTCCTCCACTTCATGCCTCTCAAACATAAGCTATTCACAGCAACGTGAGCACTTTTAAGACCCTCCTAATATGCATTAACCATTAATAAATACCTACATGTTATTGCATCACCAGAAGTTAACCTTTGAGGGCACTGTAATTTAGGTACAGCCTATACCGTGTTTACTGATCACATGGCCATATTAGTATTAACAAGAGGAGGAAATATATAAATTGGCTGAAAGGCAAAATGTACCAAGTCCTTAGAAAGTGCTCACTTTACCGTGGACAGTCTATATTGCTTCTGACAACCTCTCTGAGAAACCATTTTACTCCATAAATATGGGGTAGAAACCATTTTTTCAGTTCCCTTAAAACATGATTACCAAACGACCAAATTGTATCAACAGAAATTTTAAAAAAAAAGTAACGTTTTCATCAAAACAGGTTATAAATTTTGTTTATACCTAGGGGTTGCTATTAAATAAATAGTTTTTATAATGCATTTGTAAAAGCTGTGATAAACCATGAATAAGTTACATTTGCTTCAAATGTTACCTTTAAAAGTACCGCTATCACAATTATTTCAATTTCCACTGCATTCATCATAATAACAGAGTGCAATTATACTGCAACAGGACATTTCTGCAATTGTAACATAGCAATCAGCCTGACTTGCACCCTTGCACACGTTGACATTATTAATGCACGTTGCTATGAATGTGGGGGGAGGTATATGCCCTTTACAACCCTCCTCTTTTGGTAGCTTCATTTGCCATTCTTTGTGAATACTTTGCAATTGTCAATTCCACAAGTAGATATACCGGGAAAAGTAATTGGTGTATAATTTTGTATTAACTGTGTATTTTTTAAATTAAAAACTTGGGTTGGCGGTTGGAGGTTAAGGGACATATTTATTTTATGTCACAAGTCATGATTACATTTTTTAACTTTTATTTAACTTTACAAGCAGTCGGTGCTGGATTTTTCATGAAAATTTGTCTAACAACATGTAATTTATCAATGCATTTTAAATCGGTTTACTCAAGCCTCCTTCGAATTATAAATGGCCATATATCTCCGAAATGGTACGTCCTACGTAAAATATTTTAAGGATCAATTTTGTAGAGAATATAATTGTCTTTAATTTTATAAATAGCTATTTTTTGTCGTACGTGTAACAGCTTCTTAGAAAAAAAGCAAAATACTGATTTTATGCCCTAATTAATGGAGGAACACCCCCCCCCCCCCANGGAACTGAGGGGCAGCGCTTCTCAAATAATTCATAGGAATCCAATTAACAACTGTACTACGTGGCTTGCTTTTATCACGAAGGGAAAGGTTCGGGCTTACACTGTCCCATATCGGGTGCGTTGTGTAGGTGTAGGTTTAAGGCCCCGTCTACGTGCCAGTGGAGAGGGTTTCTGCTTTGCCTTTTACTAAGTATTTTGGCAATCACGGCTCATGTCCTAGATTAATGTTTGAAGATGTGATCAGGCAGGCCCATCCAGCTAAGGCCTGATCACTGTTCATAACAATGTGCAACGACGGCTAACATTTTACTGACACGATTGTTTGGTCCAATATAGCAACCTATACATTGGATGGAGATGCAAACTGTGACAACTGCGTGAACTGGGTCGATGGAATGTGGGTTTTGAGTATCCACCCATATCTCCAGAGTTTGTGACAATATATTTATGTCTTTGGGGAACTTTGAAGAACGCCGTGTATGCCGCAAAGCCACAGATCCTGGATTGGGACCGCCTGTGAATTCATACCTATGGAAAAAGTACCTGTTGACGGTCGTTATTTTCCACAGCATTTCAGAAGACGCCTTGCTGCTGATGGTGGACATTTCGAACATCTGTAGCTGTTATTAACATGCGCACACACCCTACGTTCTTACAGCATAAAATACAAGCAGTCCCAAAAGATTGTCCTTAATAGTTTCTGTCATTCCCATCCAAAGAGTGTGAACATTCATTTGAGATATCTGGTATACATTAAATACCTCAGCAATTTCTAAATTTTACCTCACGCATTTCGAACATACTAACCAATAACGAACATCTAACAACCACATTAACGAACACTCGCTGAAGAACCAGAAAATCTGGGACACCTACCTAATATAATTTAGGTCCAGGTCTTGAATTCAAAACTGCATGAACACTAAATAGCAGGGATGCCGCAAGCTTTCTAAGGCAGTCCGTAATAATAAATGCTATGCGTAATAATGAAGAATGTTCCACATTACTGTATTGTTCTAAGGGGGCGTATTTCTGCTTTCAATGGGAGGATTTATTAACTATACCATCCGCGAATTAAATAAAAAAATTAAAGACAATTATTTTCTGCGCAAGTAGCAAATTAAATGAAACCGGAAAATGTGTTGTGTTAATTTGGTAATTAGATTTTACGTGAAAAAAAATGTTTATGTTTTTTATGTGTGTTTTTTTTTTTTCACTTCATTGGAGGAACTGCAATGCCTATGTGCCTGAGTGAACATGGGAAATAAATTTGACTTTTCACAGGAGTACATTTCCGATATTTTTTCTGAAAACGCAGCATTTAGCTAGAATGGTGAGCTGTTTTGAGATTGAATCAAACATTTTACAAAAAAAAAAAATGGGGGAGGGGTTTCTGAGGGAAATAAAAGACATGCAACGCATATAGTAAATAGAGTTCCGATGAAATTATATTAAAGTAAAACACTTCGTTGACCTAAGTGTGCAATAAAACATTTGGAAATTTTAGATATTTATATAAATACTTAAGTACAAATATTGTATGTTTCCGAGGCACGTAAGCGCCAACGGCCCCCCCCCCCCCNGCACATGCCTCGTCACGGCTGCCACACTCGAGACACTAAACTGGCTGGCAGTCTTGCCATCGGAAACTACATGCTATGTGACTTTCAGTGGCGACCCTGTCATAGTGTGTCTTGAGCTTTAAATACGAAGGCGTGCGGCACTTCCATACACTATTTTTAATGTCCTGTGACAAAATTGTCATCCCTAAACTTGATAGTGAAAACGGCCGTTTTTTTAGTTCCCACTTAAAATTGTACATCTGAAACAAGACTTAAGATGTTAAGGTCAGCGATTAACAATTTCGTATTGTGCGCAGAAAGAGAAGAGGGGAGAAAAAAATTATGAAACTAGTCTTCGGTCATAAAATATTAATTAGCCGCCACTACATAAACATACATCGTTCGTGCACGTGCAGGGTGATACATTTTCGAATAAGAAGTTATTTACTGGAGCTTTGCTGACCGTTTAGCGGCCTAGGCACCCGTGACGATGTCAGCTGCTGACGTCGACTCGATGGGCAGCTTTGTCCTGTATTAGGCACCAAGGCTGCAGCCAGGACATTCGAACCACGCCTGTTTGTCCAGCTGGGTTTGGCCCCAACCCTTTGCGAAGTGGGTACGCTGACTGATCCGAGCACAACGGTGGTCCCACACGTTACCTCATACGAAGACCATTTATGAAAGTCAACAGTGTCCTGCCTAGCTAGGCATCCGTGCAGTGGTAGCTTTACGTGTATTAAAAAAAAAATGCTCAATATTTTTTTAGTAGTTGCTGTGTGTGTTATAAGCTCGCATACAAGTTTCGTATTCGACTTTCGTCAATAAAGCGCATGAAGCTAGAAATGAGAGTAGTTATTCCAGCACGATAATTTGGAGACATGACTTCGGTGCGGAAACTTTGAAGTAATATAGGTGCGTGTAGCGTACAGTTATATTTATGAGATGGTATCAAAATGTTTCAAGGCTAGCTCTGTTTACAAGAAATAAACTATATTTATCTACGTTTACACGCCAACACCTTCAAAACGGTTCCCTTTCACAGAGTTCCTGCCACTTTTAGAATGTATTCTGGAGGTCTTCTTCTTGAAGGGTGTCGAGTATCTTCTGCGATTAGTGCTGGATCTCCGCGATGTCGTCAAAACGGTGAGCTGGATATTCATCTTCGGGAGGTAAAGATCCTCTCCAGGACACATTCCAGAAGTGGCAGGAACACTGCAAGCGCTATACTTCACTGCCAGGGAACTATCTCGAAGGTGATAGTGTGCAAACCAAGATGAATGAACTACTTTATTGTAAAAAGAGCTAGTCTCCAAAATTGTAAATACCATCTTGTATAATGATGGCGTTAAATGACGTGGTTACCGTTTTTATCTAGTTTTTTTTTTCNCAAAATTGTAAATACCATCTTGTATAATGATGGCGTTAAATGACGTGGTTACCGTTTTTATCTAGTTTTTTTTTTCACAGGACGAACAACGAAAACACTGCATGTTATTTTAGTGCTTTGCTAGAGGTTCACTGTGAAGGCNTTTTTTTTTTCACAGGACGAACAACGAAAACACTGCATGTTATTTTAGTGCTTTGCTAGAGGTTCACTGTGAAGGCATCACGCTCATTCGGTAAGAAGGTGATGGTTCGTACGCAACCTCCGGAGTGATTCAATTTAACGAGCATCAAGTCAGTGTATAATTGTTTCAGAGGCCTCTCTAGAGCCACGGAGATGCCCTAGTATTTAGTTCACGAAGTGGAAAAACATTTTTTCCGGTGACATTCATACAGAAGCAATATGGCTGGAGAATCTCACGCAGACTGACCTCCACCACTCGTAGGGAAACGGGAAGCTTCTTTCTCCTTACAGGGCTGCTCGCGGACAACTAAGCGCTTTTGAAAGCCCTGCTCAAGATGTATTTGTATGCTCAGTAAGTATTCTTCCGTCATTATGTACAGATTACCACTGCCACAATCCTGATCACTTTATTCTAGAGTCGGTCACGTGGATAAGAAAAATTATAATGCCAGTAAATATTTTCGAAATTTTGCTGATTCTTGCGCTAATATGCTTAAAAAAAANTGGATAAGAAAAATTATAATGCCAGTAAATATTTTCGAAATTTTGCTGATTCTTGCGCTAATATGCTTAAAAAAAAACAGAAAGCAAAATAAATAATTTCAGAAATTCACAAATGTTTACCCAACACTTTCAATTCAAGTTAAAGACGTGGAACTACTTTCCCTCCGTCGTTACCAACTTTACTGGGCGCACGCCAGTCGGTCCACCTGTCAAAATATAAGCGGGTAGGGGCAGTGACATTTTTCAAAGGTTGGATTTTCAAAAGTGCTCACTTCACCGTGAACAGCCTATACTTATTGTTTAAATTACAAGGTAGGGAGTAGCCCAGTCATATTAGGGGTTTCACCTCGGAATGAAAGATAATAAGCTGTAAATTGGTATAAGCCTTTGTTTTGTCGTTCTTAATGTTGTCTCAAAAGTCACCAATGTTATCGTGTCCGNACCTCGGAATGAAAGATAATAAGCTGTAAATTGGTATAAGCCTTTGTTTTGTCGTTCTTAATGCTGTCTCAAAAGTCACCAATGTTATCGTGTCCGCGTTTTAAGATATTGAAGGTCAAAGGTCATAAGAATCGGTTTTTCGCGAATATCTCGCTTTTTATTGCTTAAATAAGATTTGCACTTATTATAGAAGTTGTAGAATATAAAATT
>NQII01001290.1:425397-445058 GCA_002778355.1 Clitarchus hookeri
GGGGGGGGGGGTGTCATGGTCTTCGCGCGCACGTGGGCTGCACGGCTACCAGCCCTTACAAGCAGTCATGGGACGAGCAACTGATGCGCGCGTTTATGTTGCTTGGCTGTAGTCGAGCTGGTGATTACTTCAGGTGTAAAGTGAAGCATTTAGAGGTTTGTAGCAATGCTACTTTCACTATATTTGAATTCAATTTAACATGAACAGAATAAATGTGACGGGTTTACAAGCTATTTCTTTTTCTCAGATATCACTAGAGGAGAAAAAATAAATTAAAAACAAATAGCTTAATAATTAATCAGCCTTCATCAACAAGGCAGCAGACAAGTAAAAGAAAATTTAATCGTGATGTGTATAATAAGCACAAATGCCTGCGTGGATGTGAATAAAAAAATGCTTTATTTTGTTTTTATGAAAAGTGTGTTGAAAATATTTTTAGCTTACTTAATTAATTTGCTTATTTTGTAATGTTGCGCTTATCTGTTGTTTAAACATCACGGAATAAAGTGGCGGCAGTATTTTATCGGTACAGCATTTACTAGGGGGTGAGGAAGGAAATTGCCATATCAAAATAATTTTTATAAATAAAACATTTTGTAACAAAGAACTTTAACACGAGATTATTCAAAAAGGATGGTGCAAAAGGAAAGTTGTTTTATCCATGCACCATTATTTTTTAATAATCCTAACTACTTGAAAATCTAAGCTAAATGTAAATATAAGTTCACTTAATATTTAGTGTTTGTCAAATGTTCTTTTAGGTGAAAAACAATGAAAATTTTCATTTGTCTGCCCATTTTTTTTTTATTTTTTTTTTTTTTTACTAAAATATTACTGAAATAATTACTGGAAACGAAATGTTGGCAAAAGCTATTATGTTAAGTTGAAAACTTTTATTAAAACATGTATTCCTTCTTTATGCAATTTAATGCTACTACTAAATAAAAATACTAATTTACTATATGAGCAATTCGAATACAGCCTCAGGTTTTAATTAAGAGTTTATTCCAAACATAAAACACATTTTTGAAAACTTATGTTTCGTGGGTTTGTATATGGCGTAAATCACTGGCATCAAAATAATAACAAAAATTGCATTTATTTCTGTTATACTTATACAAAAATAAAATACATTTAACAGAACAACAATAAATATGATTAAAAAGTAATTCAAAATGGCAAGCATTGCTTTGTAAAAAGTATAACCAGAAAGTGGTATTTCATAAATTTTTAAAGATACATTATGTTTGTACTTGTACGAAAAATATGTTAACACTGCTGTATTTAGACATTATTTTTAGTAGATAAAACATATTATTCAGCTTTTTACCAGAACCCAGTTATACATTTCACGCCATATTTAGAAACGAAATCAAAGTTTCGTTGTTCATACCGCACACGAAACCCAAAATTCGACCCGAAATTTGAATTACAAACCTCAGTTTCAAGATACTGGTGACCATATAGCCATTTTAGATTAGAATGCTATCTCGTCGAAATTATGTAATAAATCCCAAAATATCTTTGTATGCTTGCAGTAGATGTTATAACTATCATCTATATCTACATGGAGCATATTTTGTCCGTAATTATGTAAGATTTTACCATGCGAGTAAATAGAGTTTTTTTGTCATATCTCGGCAAACAATTGAGAGATTCCTTTCAAATTTGGCAAACAAATAGTAATGCAGCAGGTGGTGTGAACTGGTGTGTTTTATGTAGGTTAGGCACTTATTTTCAAAATGGTGGAAATATAAATATTTTAGCTCAATATATTTTACTAACGAAACTAATTCCAACTTACTTTTTTATGCTGGCAGTATATATTCCAAAAATTAAATCTTTATATGCAAAGCCCCATTATCTGCCATTTTGTTAGATAGCCTCACCAATAAAAATAATACTTTTATCTCTTATCTCGAGAAACAATCAACCCATTCTTGCAAACTTTGACGAAGATGTTGTACTGTTTCAGGCCATAATACTAAATGTATTTTTTAAAGTAGGACACACTCATTTTCAGAATGGTTTTGTGGGCGATATCTAAGAAACTATGTAATCTATTATATATTAACTTTTTATATTGGCAGTATACAATCATCGAAATTGCTTCTACATTACTTTTTGTCCTCCATTCATGAAAATCGTCGCATGACAATTCTGGAGGTTTTATGCCATGTCTCGAGAACCAATCAACCGATTACCACCAAATGTTACACTGGATCATTTCAAATAAATTTGTGCTAAATTGTGAACACCATAAATGCTACGGAAGGCCATGTAAACTTTCATGATTTAAATGGGCCAGACAACGATTTTCAGAATGGCAGCTTCATAAATAATTTATTTAAGTTTGACAAGTATATTAAACAATTTAAACTAATTCAACCAAATTTTGTATGTAGACAGCATACATTAGAATCAATTTATATAGAGTCTCTTTTTCTGGCAATTTTGTATGATATCATAAAATAATAAAATAAGGTTTTTTTTTGTCATATCTTAGGTACCAAACAAACCGATTTCCTTCAAATTCTTCACACAAGTAGTGCTACAGTAGGCCATGTAAAATTACATGTTTTATATGTCTTAGTCACTTATTTTCAAAATAAAGGCCCCATAAATATTTTAGGTTAGTAAACCTTATCAATCACAATATTATACTCATAAAATCAGAAGTTAATGCTCCCAATCCGACCTCCGTAACACAGTGGATTACACGCTAGCTTATAGTACTAGGTTTTCTAGGTTCAAGTTTAAGGTAAGACATGTGTGTATTTGTAGTTGTCTTACTACCATTGCGTAAGTTTCTGGCTTCATTTCTAAAGTTATTGCTTTCAAAGAGAAGTCAAGTCCTTTCTACCAACTCAGTTTTTAAGAAATTATTTAAAAATTAATTGCAGCCATGTTTAGGACAGTAGGCTCATTAGTTATATCAGTAATGTATTGTTTTATTTTATTTTGTGAGCCACGAAGGCTGTTATTTCAGTGCAATTTATCATTACAAAACCTGCGCCACTCTGCAATTGTTTGAGGAAATATTGTGTTTTCGTGTGTTTGCACATACACCTTGGCTGCTGGGAAGCTGGGGGTGGCCTGGATCTACTGTCCGCGCAAGACCGAGTTCCAGAAATTTCTGCGCGACTCAGAGGCCACGTTCTACGAAGCTGACAATGTCCTGATGCTGCGCGCATGTGCCGTGGAGTATATTCGAGGTTTGCCAGCTGTTGAACGTACTAAGGCAACACCCACTCAAACTGCGAGTCAAACCAACCATTCTCAAGACATTATGTTCCTAAAATCTCTTGACTCGGTTCCTAACCCATCTACTTCATAGCCAAAACACGTTTTGGCTTTTCTAATGGCAACTGATAAGCTGCATGACTTTCAATTAGTTACTGAATGTGTCTTTTTGCAAGCCATTGCCACCAAATGTTCATGTCTGGTGTTAGAATGTACAACTGAGATGCTCAAAGGGGACAGATGCTTCACAGTATTTAAGGTTAAATTACTGAGTTTTGCCTTCCCTGTGTGTGTATCGCAGCAGCGCAAAGGAGTATGTAACTCTCTTTCAGAGTCCTGATGAGAGCAAGCATGCCTTCATTCAATCTGTTGTTGACCACGACAGAGCACTAGAGTTTTACACACGGGAAAATGTCTTAGTGGACATAATTATTGATAATCTCTAAAATTCTAACCCGGCAACACTGCGCCTTTTGTAGTGGGGCCCCAGAGACCTTCGCTGAATTACGTACTCTGGCCAGTACCATATTAAATAGCCTTTTGTCGACTCGTGAGTATCACGATTCCTTTCCAATGTTGCCTACGACACCAGTTTTGACTAGAATTTCGTATGACAAGAATTGGTTAGATAGATGCTGTAACAAATTCACACAATTTGACCACACTAAGGTATCACTCCACTCCACGTGTTCCTGCTGAACAATGTGTGTGATTTAGGTGTAGACAGCCAGGACACACTAAGGCGAATTGTACGAGAAACTGACCATGACTGGCTGCATGTGTGTGCAACACCCAGTCAGCGAGAGGCGCAAGTGAGTACACAATGAGATCTTAGTGTGGACTATCTGGTACAGTGAACATTTCGCACTCGTGGATACTGGAGCATCACATAGCCTTATTAACACAATTTTTTTTTATTATCTCTGTCCACTGCAACCACACTTGCTTCGACACTTTGTGACGACTTCCCATTTACCCGCCTCTGTAGCCAACTGAAATGTTATTCGGTGTAACAAGAGCATACTGACTCATTTTTACATAGATAATTTCACTTGTACACACAGTTTTTGTGTAATTCCTAGTTTGATAGTGAATGTAATATTGGGCTAGGATTTTTTGGCTATGGCTCGCTCATCCGTAGATGTGTATGCTGGGTGTTTGAGTTTTGGGTATTCTCCCTACAAACTGGTGGCATTATGTTCTTATGCTGTGGATGGACCCCAGCGGAGTTCTGAACCCCTCGTTTCTTTCGCCTCAACACCCAGTGCTGGATACAAGCACATCATTAATCTACTCAATCAGCACTCTGACATCATAACCATGCATACAGGCAGATATGATGCCCTGCCATACGATTTTCCTCTTAAGGACAAAAATCTGGTAGGCGTCTCGTATACAGGATGTTTCCCCCATAAGTTTTCGGCCTTTAGGGCAATTATTGATACACTGTTGAAGGTAGAGGTCATCTCGCTATCTATATCTGAGTTTTCTTATCCAGTTTTTCTGGTCACTAAGCATGGCAATGCTGGCTATAGGATGGTGGTGAACTATGGTCTTTTAAATGACAAGATCAACCGTGACCCGTTCCCTGCCCTCACAGTGGACTTTGCTCTCCAATATCTGGGGCAAGCCAACATATTTTCGGTGATAGAACTCAATGCCAGTTCCCACCAATGCTTGCTACACCTGGCTTGTCGGAAATACACTGCCTTTTGCACCCCCTGGATGCAATTTGAATTAAAAAGATCCATATGTGTGCGAGCTTTGATACACAACCCCTGTCACGAGTTCTGGACAATGTAATCTCGTATTTTAAATTTAAGTTCGTTTTAAATTATATAGATAATATCATCGTATATAGCAGTGACATGGAATAACACATATCACATTTGGAACAAGTGCTAGGCAGGCTAAAGCAGGTAGGACTTATGGTTATCCCCAACAAGGTGACATGGGCATGTAATAGCACCCCCTTTTTTGGGATACGTCCTCTCGCAAGGTTAGCTGTTGCTAGACCCTAGTCGTGTAGCCCTCATAGTGAATACTTGTATATTATGTGCGCTTTATCCCCTGTTTTGCCGAAATTGCTGCACCTCTCAACCTCCTGAAGAGGAAAAATTAAGAATTCGTCTGGGGACCTGAACAGAAATCGGCTTTCGTAATCTTGAAGGCGAGATTGGCTCATGCTCCGGTTCTGTGGTCGCTAGACTTATTTAATCAGTGCTTTACCAATCACATGGATGCATCTTCAATCGCTCTTGGTGCCACCCTGGGACAGATATGTGAGGGTAGTGAAGTTCCGATTGCTTTTGGTAGCCATATCCGACAGATACTGATAGAAAGTTGAGTGTGTACGAAAAGGAGTCTTTGGCATGCATTTTCGGCATGGAGAAGTTCAACACTTACGAGTTCGACCAGGCATTAAGTTGGCTGTTAGGCCATGCGGGCCAGTTCGGGAAGTCAGGTCGTTGGGTTTATAGAATAACCAGATTTTGGTTTAAAGTACACCATGTCAGTGGTTCTGACAATGTGGTAGCCGATGCCTTCTCACACATATTCTACTCAGGAGAATTTGAGACACAGGTTCCCGTTCTTTCAGCCATCGTTGCTCCTCCAAATGTCAATGAAGGCATATGCCAGGAACAGAAGAAGGGTGTCTTTTGTCAAAGAATCGTACAGGACATACAGTCAGATGTAAATGTACAATACTCTCTCCATGATGGTTTCCTCATATACACCAGGAAGACGGGGCGTGCTACGAAGATCGTCTTGCGAGACTCGTTCTGTGCACTGATGTTTCAGTATTTTCATTCCTACATGTTTGGTGGCCATGTGTGTATCAAAAATACCATGAAACAAGACATGATTAATGTGGTTCACTCGTGTCAGGAGTATCAACTGAGTAAACCATGGTAGGTCTACACACAGTAGACATGCCGGAATTCGTATGGGAGACAGTTCACATTGATGTATTTGGCCTGTTGACACGATTTAAGAAATAGAACAACTGCATCCTGATTTTATTAGATACCTTTTCCAAATTCATTCTGCTGTTCCAATAAAAAAATTTGAAAGTGGGTACCAATGTTTAAACATTAACACAAATGGTTTGGCAAATTTTTGTTGCACCAGTCAACATCGTTTCTGATAATGCTGCTTATTTTCAGTGCCATCAATTTAAGGACACAAGATTTCAGTTGTCTGTGAAGCAAATCACCAGAAGTTTCAACCTCAATCTGATGGCATGTCAGACCATTTTTTAAATCTTAATCAACAGGCGTGGGACGAGGACATCGAAATAATCAATATAGGGTTAGATTCCATGTTCCATGGCTCCATTCACTCCATTCCTCTGGTTTTACTGCTTGTAGTCAACTTCTTTGGGCCAATCGTGAAATCACCGCTCGTTATGGCGTTAATAGGAAGATGTCACTCTACAAGGTAGGAGATTCTGTTCGGTACAAAAATTTCCTGCTATCTTCCGCCCCTCAGCAGCTCGGCAGCACACTTCTAACGGATTTTGTTTGTTCGTATGTCGTTTCCAGAATGTTAACTGATAATACTGTTCTCCTATAACATCCTGACACTGGTAAAACCTACAGGAAAGCCCATGTGTCGCAGTTGAAGCAGAATGAGCAGTAAAGCTTGGCTTGTAACATATTTTATTTCAGTGAAAGTATCCCTCCTGATTACAGTAATGTCTTGTGTTGTATTGTTATCATGCTAAAGTATGCTAAATTCATGCACATCCTCATGTTCATCATTCACTAGGTTAGTAATCTTCTGTATGACATAGTATGCTAATTCACCTACATTATATACATATGTCGTATAGCCAGTGTCTATACTTATATGTAATTCTGCCATTATCCACTTGGGATGTCTTTTTCCAATTAAGAAGGGTATAATTTGTTCGCATTGTATGTATATGTATTAGCACACAAGAATGTATTTTGTATTAGTATAACAGTACATATATGTACTCTTGCTTAGTACTCTTGCTGCTTAATGATTAATCAATGAGGGCTTATATCTATGAGAATGACTATATGTTCTATTAACTAACAGTGGTATGTANAGAATGTATTTTGTATTAGTATAACTGTACATATATGCACTCTTGCTTTTGGCTGCTTAATGATTAATCAATGAGGGCTTATATCTATGAGAATGACTATATGTTCTATTAACTAACAGTGGTATGTATATCGATACAGTGAAACTTGACTCTTGATAACCATAAATATGTATAGACTGAGAATCATTCACTTTAATCGTTGCCTGAGTACATTAGTTATAAACTAGCAGTTTCACCCTGCGTGTGCTTATGTTGAATGTATCCCCTTGTACTTTACCGTTGCCTTTCCCCCTTTGTCATTTTGTCAATGTGTCTGCTTGGGGTATGAGCATGCGCCGAGAGCTGAAGGTCTGACCACACCTCCTGTTGTGCTTACTTCGCATCTTTGTCGCTTCCTTCTCTTCCTGACAAACTTCTTCTTTCTCCGATGGACCTCATGAAGAGGTCCCACAACTGGACTATTANGTGCTTATGTTGAATGTATCCCCTTGTACTTTACCGTTGCCTTTCCCCCTTTGTCATTTTGTCAATGTGTCTGCTTGGGGTATGAGCATGCGCCGAGAGCTGAAGGTCTGACCACACCTCCTGTTGTGCTTACTTCGCATCTTCGTCGCTTCCTTCTCTTCCTGACAAACTTCTTCTTTCTCCGATGGACCTCATGAAGAGGTCCCACAACTGGACTATTACTACATGTGTATTTTGTTTGTTCATGTTTCTTCATGAATTTTATCAACATCACCTCTTTGTACACTGTTACTGTAAACACGTACTTTGTCTGTGTGTAAGCAGAACACTTCTTTGGAAACTGCAACTATGCTCATGTACTCTGCCTCTGTAAACAGCCTACTTTTACTGCTGCTGTGTGCCTAACTCCTTATTTTATTCGATAAACTGTAACTGTACCTGTGTGTGTGTGTGCACTTTTCTCACCTTACGATTTTTACCAACCGTTTCAAGAGATATGGTTTCCTGTTGGTCTGCAACATCAACTGCACTTCCATACCTGTTTGCTCTGCCCCCTTATGTGATGCTTAGGGACTGGAGTTCAACGTTAATATTTTGTTTGACGGACTCGTCGCCTGGAATTCAAACAACGCGCCCTCGAGTCGCACCATATATCCTTGGCACTCCCTCCCATCTCGCTCTAGTTGTTACCCCTAATGTCTCCTACTTCCCTACTTCACGGTGTTTACACCCAAATACTTATACATGTGGTAAGGGTCACAAAAAATTCGGAAGAAATTTGCTGTCAACATCCTTCTCACTGTCAGCTAAAACAAAACTTTAACAGAGTACTAAAACACCAACCAAAAACAGTTAACTAACCCTGCCTTTTTCCAACTGAGCACCTATCTTTTCCCTAGCTAAATCCAAAAGACTGGCGACGTCGTTGAGGATGTGATCCCAGGCAGTTGCATCAAGGGAAGAAGGCAAAGGAACATTCCAAATATTCAATAGAGTGTGACTAAGATAATGGCCCAATAATGGCAAAGAAGGAAGGGGGCCTGTGGAATCATGCACCATGGAATTAAACCCTACATTTATAAACTCTGAATTTTGGTCCCAAAGGGTGTGATCTTGATTACAAAAAATCGTGAGACAAGCTTTAAGATTCTTGTTAAAGCCCTCCACTTTGTTTATATTCGGGAAAGTAAGGACTGGAAGTATAGTATTTTATTACCCAACGAAAACACATCTTTTTAAAGTACACAGACTGAAAATAGCGGGCATTATCCATCACTATCTCCGTGGGCGCACCAAAAAGCATCCACACCTCATCTTTTGAAGCTTTCACGATGGTAGAGGCTTTCATATTCCACAACGGCAAAATTATAACAAATTTATAAAAGGTATCTAGCAAAATCACTATACAAACATTTCACTTCTTAGAACGGACTGAAGGCCTAAAAATATCCAAATGTACCACATACCAAGGACTTTCCAGAACCTGAACCTTGGCCTGTCCGAAATTTGGTTGTAGTGCCTGCTTACAATGTTGAGAGATATCACACGAACGAGCATATTGCGATACATCTATTTTCAATGTGAGCCACGCAAACAGAGCGGAAATTAAAAAAAAAGTTGTACTTCCTCCCAAGTGGCTACCAAGCAAATAATCATGAAAATATTTTTAAATCATAAGCCGCAAACTTTTCGGCAGTACAAGCTTTCTAGCATGCTCAGATTTCCATGTGAAATAAATTAGACCCTCCTTTTCTATATATGGACGAGTACCAGCCACAATATAGCTTAATATTCGTTTACACCAACCATATAACGCCTGGGCTTGACGAAGATGGACAAAACATTCTAGAAAACCCTGTGTTATTCTCAATGTAGCTGGTTGATCGTCCGATATGACCGAAAAAATGTTTGCATCAAACATCCTAGACAGCACGTCGGCAACAGCGTTATCCACACCTTTAAAATTATGCATCTTAAACCAAAATCTCGACAGGCACAACACTAAACAACCTAACTTGCCGAAATGATAAGGGTGATTAATAACCCAACTCAACGTCTGATTTTCTGTGAAAATATTACACTCATCATGTTCTATATATGATGCAAACTTTTCAAGTCCAAACCGACAAGCGAGAGTTTCTTTCTCATTAATCCCCCAAGAGCATTCTAATTCCATTAAGGAATGGCCTTTTTGACTTTAGAGTCCCTTCTGCATTAGGGTTTTCCGAGATTCGTTCCTCCTAAATCAACAAGCTTGAAGTTAGTTCTGTAAGTCTCTGATCCTGAACTGGAACAAATTCCATGTGGAAACGAAATGTTATTATTTTCCTGGCAATGAAACAATTTTTGTAATCAGTATTTGCTCAGACAATTTTTCTCCATGTTGTTTCAATCGGCACATTAATACTTTTAATTTTGAAATAAAATGATCTATGCCCTAACCTTTATATTTCAAATTGAAGATTTTTGTTGTAATTAATGTAGACTCACCTCCGACTGATGCTCACAGATTGACAACAACTTATCCCACAAAACTTTCCATTGGAAAATAATATATAAGATAACACATTCAATTCTGCTGCACAATAAATAACATAAAGTTAAACTATTAATTTTTATATTGTAAACTTAGCTTTAACCTTTAACACTGGAAACAGCAATGCATTTTGGCGGTGTAGCCAACCACTGGTCTACAACACGATGAGTATAAAAGAATACCCCAACTTTGAAGGTCTATAATATCAAAACCAAACAACCTACATCCTTAATTGACCAATCAAATAAACCGTGGAACTATGAAGTATGATTACCATACATTCTTAAATATTCAATGTGACCACCATGCCGGTGTTACAGTTTGGTTAGCGTTCGTAACTTTCGGTTTGAGGTGGTGAGGTGGTAACGAGCTCGCATTCAACACGTCAATGTGAAGGGGACCGCCTGTTGTTTCCTTTATGTGCCGAGAGATGACACTGGGAGCGTCTGTCGTCGCACTATGAGCGTGTATTGTGTGTTAGTCCGCATCACGATGGCGACGGAACAACAGAAGACGTTCTGTGTTATTCAGTTTGCTAAATGTGAATCGGTTACGACTGTTCAACGTGAATTCCGTCGCAGATACAGACATCGTCCTCCTGATAGGTGGAGTATCGTATGTTGATATCGTCAGTTCCGTGACACAGGGTGCCTTTGCAAAGGCAAAATTTCCAGGTGGCCGCCTGTGTCCGAAGAGAATGTGCAACAGATTTAACACGGATTCGTTCGCAGTCCGAGAAACTCAGCTCGACAAGCTAGCCGGGAAATGCAAATCCCTCAATCGATGGTATGGACAGTGTTGCGAAAGCGATTGCTGTAAAAACCATACAGGTTATCGCTTGTACAGGCTCTTACCGAAAGGGATAAAGAACTGAAACATGATTTCTGCGCATTAGTTCTTGCCCAGAACGAGGTAGACGATGCCTTCACGTCTTAACTGTTTTATAGTAATGAAGCGACGTCCCATACAAATGGTAAGGTGAACCAGCACAACGTGCGGATATGGGGTCAGTAGCCTCCACATGAAACCACCGAACATGAGCGGGTTTCTCCCAAAGTGAACGTGTTTCGTGCTATATCCAAAGACACTAAAGTTCTTCACAATATCTGGAACGAGTTTGCCACTAAAATTGGAAGAAAATTGGAAGAAGGCTAGAAGACTTTGATAAGTGGCAAGAAGAACAAACTCTGATGACCCATAATGGGGTATTCAGGTAAAGGCTTTTAAAATATGTAAGTTGGAATATCTCAGATTGGCGAGGAGGACAGGCTTTTAAATGAGAAAACCAGTAGAATACCTAGTAACAGCACTAAGAAAGTGAATGGCCCGAAGAGACAAGCGGAGAAAGTGCCGTGCACTGTCTTACTCATCCTAGCACAGTTGCAGTGCGGGAGGATGGAGGGTGTGCTAGCATTCGGGTCTTGAAAACCTGTATCCAAAGACACTGTTTTTGGCACACTGTTACTGGAATCCCTTATTTGGGCATGCTTACAGAGTGGTCGTTTCCCCAGTTAGAAGAGACTGTGTGGGACTTAATTTTCCAGCAGGATGGTGCGCCACCCCATTGGCACCTAGCTGTTCGCGGATACCTGAACGAGATGTTGCCGCAACACTGGAATGATCGAGGAGCAGCTGGTGACCAGGCTCTTCANACTGGAATGATCGAGGAGCAGCTGGTGACCAGGCTCTTCATCACTGGCCCCCAAGAAGCCCGGATCTTACCCTGTGGTAGACAAACATCACGGTTCCGCGATTCATTTGATTGGTCAATCAAGGTTGTAAGTTGTTGGGTTTTGATATTATAGACCTTCGAAGTTGGGGTATTTTTTATACTCATTATATATATGCATCCATGGACATAATTGCATCATGTGATTTGTTTTGTGAACATTCTTGTTCAAAGATATTGGACAAATTTATTTTTACAAGAATGTAAATTAAAAAATTTGTAATATATATATATATATNTTATACAGTTTAAACAAATTTTAAATTCACTTAAAACAATAAATATGTTGTTACGATGTTGCCTGTCTTTAATACTTCTTTTAGAGTTGATTATGCGTGTTTGCTGTGTCGAATCTTCTTTTGTTTATAGTAGTGGCCAAGAGGTGGACACCATAGACTAAAGATGAGGTAGACCGATCTCGTTTGCTGCGCACAACCAATCTCCTTGTCCCAACATTGAACTGCTTTTCTGAAAATACGACTTGCCAATATGACATGGATTGGATCTGAGGTTAGAACACTGTATAGTATAGAAGTGCTTTGAGATGTTTGTATACTTCCTGTAACCAATTTGGGATGCATTTAGATTAAATTCACACTGGTGAAACTATTTTATTAATATAAAAGCAATTATCTTTTGAAAATTAAGATATAAACAAACCTTTGACCTTGAGAATTTGACAGGTGCGTTCCTTTGGGGTAGGTCAATGTTGGGTACATGCACAGAAGAGGAGTAAGTGGTTTAACTCATCTTTAGTCTGTGGTGGACACCGAATAGGGTCGACTGGACTATAGACTAAAGGGACACAACTATGACACATGCTGCATCCCCAGCTCCGAGTGTGTGTTCGTCCCACTGCCCCAACACAGTTCGCGCAGCCCCACTGCTGGGTTTACCGTGCCTGAACTGTGGACAGCTGCCGTAAGTGCTGCCGACTGGAGCAGCATTTGAGAAGACATCCAGCCGTGCTGGCATGCCACCACCAGCATCAAGCCTTCTCCATGCCCCCAAGAGGTAACTTTTGGAGGTGCGTTTTTTCAGGCAAGCTAAGCATTTCTAAATTAAGCTCCGGTTGAGGAAACAATGAAAAAAAGAAGGTTACATTGGGGCATCAGTTGTAACCGAAGGTCAGCGACTCCACCTGTGGCCCTTCATTCAATGTCTACACTCCCATTTGTGTGAAACAAGTGAAGTGAGTGTGTGTTGTGCACAACCCATAATTTTCCACAGTACTCCCATCATGGGTATGCTTATTTGAATAGGAATAGGTAGTAAACAGGGTTCTATTGGGAGGTTGTGTTGTACCGACACCACTTTGTCTTATAGTTTCTCCCTTGGACTTGTCTACTAATGCCAGAGTCCTATGGTGCCCCATTTAGTATTATATTTTACACTGTTTTCTGATTTTTTCTTTTTCAAAATCAATAAGTGCTCATGTAAATTGTCGGCACGAAGGACTAAGAAAGGCACCCTCTTATTTCATTCCCGTGACGTATTTTTATTTTGTAATTGCCAACTGATGTATTATTGTAATGTTTAACTGTGCTTTGAAGTGTATCTGTGTATTGTAGTTTAAGAATTTGTTGTATTGATGTCTCCCTTTTTGTAATACCTGCTTCACTTTCTAAGAGTTTTGGCACCAAGCCACTCAAACCTCCGAGTGGCCTGCCGCCATGATTGACAGTGAGATTCACAGGTGCGTATGAGAAGGACATGTTGCTGCATCACTCCTTGGGCACTCAACTTTTACTTTGCAACATCACTTAACGACAATAGCACTAACCCTAATGGAAACTTTAGCTATTTCGGTGCCAAGGAGTAATCCCTTCTCGACCATGTTGGCTCACCGTGCCCAGGAACTTAATTATTACAAGTAAATTTATTTTGCACTCTGCAATATTTTCTTCATTTCGGGTGGCCACAGCCCTAAGTGTGTGCGTCTGCTTCAGTGCCTGTTGAACAAGGTAAAACATGTGAGTAAGCATCGTGAACTGTTCTGTGTGTTTTATTTCACTTGACATGTCACTTCACTACATATTAAGGGTAGTAACTTAAATAATGCACTTTCAGTACAACCAACATCAGATGTAAATACCATAAATTCGTGTGTGTTGTGAGGTGACCCTACATACTCGCATTAGTGACATAAGGAAGGGGCCTACACCATTCTATGTAGGACCATTTAAATTCCAGCCACAAACATAATCTGTAGTCATTATCATCACCATCAACAATCAACAGGGATCTTCAGGAGAGGGCCACATGGTTGAACAGCCCACTACCTGCTCTTCAATGCTCTCTACCTCTAACTGGCACCCAAATAATATATTTCTGCAATAATACCCCACCTAGCCTATTTTCAACAGAAAGTAGTGCAGGGCGAGCCATGTGCCACCAAATTTTGTGCCTTGCTAACTCGCCAGATTCAGTCATCGTCGAGTGTTTCAAGGGGTCTCTACGTGCCTTATTGTGCTCCGGGTTCTTTCACGTTTTCGTGCCAATCATTTTTAGATGCAATAGTTTAATGTAATAGACTGGAACTTCTTATTTTCTGCACCCGGAGATGCCACCCCTTCTTCCCCGGGAATAGCATCGCCCAGGGAAGCTTAACACGCCAGTATTTCATTTTTGTGCCCACCTATGTACTTTCACAGTTTTGCATATATGGGGGGCCACAGGCCAGAACCCATGCAAATTTTCCACCTAGAGTGATGTAAGTTTTTCTTTGCAAGAGTAATTACATGCAAGTTTTTAGATTTTGTTTTTTAAATTTCATGCACTCCCTTCTGGCATTTTGGGCTCTGGGTCCCCCACAACCCTCTTTCACCATAATTTAATGTATTCTACCTTATTAACCAGCATGCTCAACACCGAGTTTTTATCAGTGAAAGGCGTGTGGGTCAGCCTGGAAAGACTTACTTCATTCCGACATAAATATTAGGTATAGGGAACACCTGGTTTTCCTGTCTAGAGGGGCTCATCAAACAATTTTACCGAGGGAGTGCGTACGTCCAGGCTAATGGCCCGCCACACCCTGACATCATCATCAGCAACAGCAGCAATCGACACCGCCTGCCGACAGTCTCTGGTACCTAGTCAGGTATCCAACTCCAAACCAACCTAACAATGTATTTCATCGCCCCCTCAAACTCCCATTCATCCAACACCACCCAGCCAACAGGTGTTAAATTGGCGCCCAACTTTGTGGCAAATTCTTATTTCAGTTATCTTATGCCCTACGCCATTTAACAGCTATTAAATTGTAAGTTCTGATGGCAACCAGATGCCAGAACGACGCCCAGATGCCACACCATGTGGCATAAAAGGGTGCAAAAACCAGCTTCGCAGCTGCCATTACGTTAACGGCGTAGGGCAAGCACAGCGAGTCAGCCATAACAGTACAGGGAGGCATACCCCCTGCAGCTACATGTACTGTGCAGAAGAGTGGGTGGGTTCACCTGCACCCACCCTCCCCCCTACAGTACCACATCACCAGCTGGGAGTATCGATCAGTGCAGTGGGCTGTGTGTGCAGGTGTGTACACCCCCTCCACTGCTAGGTGGTACACCACCCAAACGGGCACAGGGACGTCAGCCGTGAGGGTTAGGCCGTGGCCTTGGCTTCTAGCACCGGGTTTGGCTGCCATGTCACGACCGCCAACAATGGCTGGCCTGACACGTGTAGGCTACCCGACGCCTATATGTTGGCAACGATTGCACCCCATCCCACAGGATGTAGTGGCCTAATACCAATGAATTACAACATATTGCAAGAGTGCTTATAAGACCAGCCTAATGAGCAACCATGCCTTGAACAACCTTGAACACACAGACAGCTTCGATGTGATAAACCGAATTAAAAACCAGTACAAATTTACAGTTTTGGACATTACCAGTTAACAAAATTCAAACATTCAGCCCCCAATCAACAAATTTTATGTGCCAGTTTACTCTGCATGGACCAAGGTATCACTACTCTCCAGTATGCTTTGTGCCTACAGTATTGCCATTCGATGCAGTTGAACACTACAATAGAGTATAAAGATTTATTAACTGGTTCACATTGTCAACCAATGCAATGTCACAGACCAGCGTCTCCAGGGGGCGAAAGTTATGATGTGTTGAAATGCAGGATGTGTGCAGTGCATGTACATGGGCTATGTTTGCATCCTGGCTAGAGACTGAGAGTACAAGATGGCAAATACACATGTCGGCAATGTACAGCAATGGCCGACACCGCACCGCAGCTGTCACACACTATCAGCACACACATAGAAGATGTAAACAAAGCTGTGTTGCTCGGTAATTCCATACCCATCAGCCTACTTTGAATTCAGAACCTCTAACCTTAGATACCACCACTAGCCACCTAATTTCCCATGCATGCCTTCCCCAACAGATGATTCCAGTGCTACCTACTCATGCACCACAATTCCCGCAACCAAACCCGGTGACACAAATTCCCATGCCCAGTTTGTTCCACCAGCTGCGAGCATGTGGCCACAAAGNTCCGCCCCTTAGATACCACCACTAGCCACCTAATTTCCCATGCATGCCTTCCCCAACAGATGATTCCAGTGCTACCTACTCATGCACCACAATTCCCGCAACCAAACCCGGTGACACAAATTCCCATGCCCAGTTTGTTCCACCAGCTGCGAGCATGTGGCCACAAAGTAGCAGAAGGGCAACATCAAACCACTGTGGCCATCACAGCCCTTGCAATTGGACCAACCAGTGTTACCATGCCCTCGCGATTACAGTCGCTACCCACCTTTGCGGGATACCCAACAGAGGACCCATTTGTGTTCCAGAGTGACTGTACAGCACACCTGCAATGGTATGGTGTATGCATGGAGGAGTTGCCTAGCTGCGTTGAAGCATAACTAACTCTCCAGAGAAGCATGTTCCTGGTTGCAATCTATCAACCACTACGGTCTAAAGTAGGAGGAGTTCCTTCATGCTTTCCAGTGCCATTTTGGAGGATCATTCACATCACTTCAAGCACAAAGTAAACTACCATAAGATGAGCAACAGCAAACGTATAAAATAACCACATTTATCACCAGGAAAATACTTCTTGTCAGACGTTTCCACTCACACCTGCCCGAGAGCGAAGTGATCGCAGGGGTGGCAGAAACTGTGTGCTCAGAACACTGTACCACATTGGTACACTTCTTAATAGCAGCCTCTATGAACTTATGTGTGCCATGATAATCTTGGAGCAAAATCAGTGCCAGTTTTTTTCAAGAGGCTAGACTTGAAATAAAAAACACTGAACTGGGGCTTCAAGTCATTTATTAATGCTTTGATACAGTCTACATACCAAGTCTACGATTTTCACATAGTTATAAAGCGGGCCTAGCACACTAAGCCCATCAGGGGGTAAGACGGTAAAACTGAGCTCGTGCTCTCCGTATTAAGTTGGCATGATTTAACTTACAACAATGCTGGAGATTGAGCGGTGGTCCAACCAGACAGTAAAGTTAATGTTAAATTAGGTATCGATTAATAAAAGTTAAGATACTATTGTTACTGATGAAGTAAAAAGAAAAGTTGATGAAGGGCCCTGGTGTCGCTGACCACATAGTCTGCTCCAATGAATGCCCGCTCTAGACTAAATGGCTACCACCGTCTTTCCGGCCACTTGCCATGAAGATGTAGGAAGTCGCAAAATGCATGAGCATAAAAAAAAACTGAAAGTGGGTTTATTCCCTTAATTAACACAATGAGCTGCTGAGAAAATTCCATTATCTAAGTGTGATTCTACAATTGCCCTAATAAAAAGTTAATTGCACTTGAATACTATATATATATATATATATATATATATATATATATACTACTAAATTATAAATGCAAAAATCTGTGNATAATGTGTAAATCTGAGTAAGTAAACCTTGTTGATATTATAAAATAAACCTTATGCCCTCCTACATCTACTTTACATGAATGAATTAAATAAAAACTAACTTGACCCTGGTCAGGTGATGCCTGTGGGGTCTAGAATTCGGTTGGCACATGTGAAGCCCATGCCCCAATTCGGATGTCGTTGCACTTAACTTTTACACAAGAATAATTGATTTGAACAAACTGTATGCTCGCTGTATTTACTCAGGGCTAAAATTGGTAATAATTATGCTCTGCTTTTTAGACTACTAGCCCTTGTAACACTTAGTGTTGCACAATGGCATCGGTTCTTCATAAGGGCCGGATCAGGGGTGCTATGAAACATGATGTCACCTTCCTGCATACTACGCCTTGATGGCGCAGTGCTGAGAGTAAGCACACATGTAGTTCGGTTTGGATACGAACCACGTGCTGTCTTGGTGTAGAATTTGAGAAAAGTGATGAATATCTTTTGGAGTCTTTATTGGTTGATTAATGCTTATATATGTGTAAACACAGCAAGGGATTTCAACCATGCTCGTTTTAAAACAATATTTACACTTACTTTCCTCAGCTGTTACTCTCAGAGTAACATTTTGAAACACCACCCCAATTTACATCTATTTTTGTGGTACTGGCAACTGCACGATACCAACACATTTTAGCAGGAAACAAGATCTTGAAGCAAGAAGGTAACAAGAAAATCTACTGCAAACCCATCTCGCTGGCTGCGTACAACTAATCTCCATGGGCGATGACAATCAGAAATATGGAGGATCGTCAAGATGTAGTTCCTAATATTGTCATGCAGTTTGAATTAATTATAATTGGAAAAATTATTTTTATGTATAATAGTTCTTGTCATTTAAAAAATACGATTTAAATAATCACATTCATCAATGTTGAACATATAAATTAGACAGTTGGGGCCCTTTGGAATAGGTGAATGTTGGGTTCATGCTCAGAGGACGAATACGTGTTCTTTGCAATTTCTACGCTTCCTAGCGGATGATTATTGTAATAAAACGGTTTCCTGGCGGTATAGCCAACCTGTAAATTTCAAATTGGTTGTTTCGATGGCGCCTGCCTTCGACGCTCCCTTTTAGTGGTTCGTTGGTTAACATGTTAGTGTCAACTCTTTATATTTTTTGTGTGTATTCTATGGTAGAGGCATGGCAATGTTTTGACAGACTGCGGGACTATTTTGTAGTTCATCCTGAATTGAATAGTTTTATTTAAGATAAAATTGAAGTTAGTCATCTGATAGCGTTGAGATGGAAACAAAGGAAAAAATGGATTTGCTCGCTCTTAAAGGTGAACTTATTATATATATAGTTTGTATGACGTTTATTATTTATTTACGTAGATCGATACTGTCAAAAACACTTAGGTTATGAGACATGCCCATACATACACTTAAATTATAAATAATTCGTGTAAATAAAGTTACAATTCAATATATCAATTCTACATACAAATTATGGTGGTGATGAAATTGTGTTTTCAGTAATTCACCTGTGTATTTTTGGGTTTCTTGAGTGTAGCCCCCAGATATTTCAGATTCTTACTTGTGTAATTATGAAGCGTAGGGGCTCATCCGATGGAAAGTTAACTTTACCAGAAAAGTCTGTGTAGGTTATTGGTAGTCCTATAAGGTAAGTACCACAAGTTGACAGTTTTGAATGGTTACCTAAAGCCGACACCTTTTTTTTAGGGGGGGGG
>NQII01001290.1:445163-473558 GCA_002778355.1 Clitarchus hookeri
AAAATTGGATTATTAGTTATCCTTTTTGTAGATGGGCATGTGTCGCATATGAGCTACCATTTATGTGAATTTTGTGTTGAAAACCAGATCATATTAACATACATATATTAAAAACCACACACATAATCCAACTGATTGATGTTGCAGTTTTCCATACACTGGAGCAGGGATGTAGAAAGCACGTTAATCAATTAAAAATTATGAATGGTCAGCCAAATGTGAGAAAACAGGATTTTGCTCCTATCCTGCAAACCACTAGAAGAAAGAGTTTAATCCAAAGTTTTATCAAATGGATTCAGAAAATGTTGTCTATACCCATGGAATCCTAAAGCTGTGCAAAACTTTTTTAAAAAGAAAAATAGATCTGCCGTTGCACCGCCACCTCCCCAGACACCCTCACTCTCCACAAAATTGCAGGAAAGCCTTAATGTACTCAAAACTTATATAGAAAACGATACCCTAGTGAGATTTAAACAAAATACAGGGGATGAATGGATAGGCCCAGCTGTAGACAAATCACCTTTCTTAGCGCGGAAACAAATTGAGAGGCGATGCGATAGATTTTGAAAGGACGTCCTGGGAAAGCCCTTGCTTAAAAGTATAGTTCAAGAAAGCAGTAGAGATGAACACCGAGGTGATTGCAATACAGAGATCACACAACCTGACAGATCTGGTGAGCCTGGACCATCAACATCGGGAGTGTTCAATGAAGCTACACCACCATTAGTGGTGACGAGGAATGAAATGAATCAAGTGACTCCATGTGGACCACCTATGTCTGAAAACACAATTGTGCCATCACCGTTTAAAAGGGCTTTATTTTATCCGTTATAAAAAAAGGAGCTATTCAAAAGAGAAAGAAGAGAAAAGTTACCTTCTGTTGTTACCTTGAAAGAATGGTGTGAGTATAACAGAAAGAAAACTGAGGAGAAATTGAAAAGGAAGACAAACAAAGGGAAACACTAGAGAAAAACTAGCAGAAAGAAAAAAAAAGGAAAACTAGGCACTAAAATCCTCTGTGAAAAATAAGAACTCACCACTTGAATCCGAATCAAGTTGTGAAGATGATTACTTTTCTCTCCATGACTCAGATGATTTAAAAACTGAGAGTGCAAGAACGAGTGATTTTGTGCGTAATATTCGCCTATGAACGAGTGATTTTGTGCGTAATATTCAGTTATGTGGCAGGTGTTACTTGGACGAAAGAGTGTGTGTGTGTGTGTGCGTGTGTGTTTAACACAATGCATTTAAATAATTAGAAAGACTGATTTTCACTTATGCTTTTGTTTAAAGCAAGAAACACAATAGTAATGAATAATTTAATAATGTGTTCATTTCACTGTTTAAATGACACACAGGCATTATTCATCCTATATTTCAACACCTCCCATACAGTGCATGTTCCTCCTGAATTGGTAATTGATGGTGGGTTGATTTACTCCATAATCTTGTTTCCAGGGTACCAGATTGCATCTCCTTCTTGTGGCCAGCACCATCCATGTGGTCCACTCACAGTCATTACAGTGATGAAGTATTCTGTTCCTGATGATTCTTTCTATTTTTACTTATTTGATTTGCCCTGGGAAGTGTTCTTCTTCATATTCGATGACAAAGTCATCCTTCTTATAAATTTGGTTTTCCAGATATGAAAACGTGTCTTCTGAATCAACTGATGTTCTGGAAGGGTATATATGAAACCTCATTTTCTCAACAACAAAAAAAAATGTATAAGCACCAAGTGACTTTAACTCACATAACTCACAGCAAATGCCAAGTTTGAGATATTAATTACTGATGGTTGTAAAGAAACCAGTTTTAATGACTGTACAAGTTTTAAAAATTAAATTTTATTATTCACTTAAAAATCAGACGTAGTTGTCGACAAGGTTCAGTTGCCTCGAAGTAATGTGGCTCCACAAGCGCTGGTCGGTTCAGGGTATAAGAGGACGGCTGGCTCTCCCTTCCTCCAGCTGATTGCATGCTATCAGTTCTGTTCGCTTGGAACCCACAGCCACACCCGTGGACCACTTGCGTGTTTAGTATTAATTTGTACGTACGTAAATACATACACCATTGCAGTGGATATTTTGATGCATCTGCAGATATTGTTATAGCCTCAATGCTGTGGACAAATGCGATTTTCGTAATACTCTACCGAAATCACACACACACACATTGCCTCTCAAAACACTTCAACGTGTAAAACATGTTTTTTTTTCCCCTTATTTGACTAGTTCTGCATATGGTGTATGTTATTGAAACAAAGTTTTCTATAATATATGTTGTTCACCATAACAGTCATTACGTGGTGCTTTTCAGTTTATTGAGTGAATACGGCAGACTTGTTTAGTGGATGTAAACATTAAATGAAATCATTAATATTGACATAAGAAAGAAGAAACTGCGAAGGGCTCTCAAAAGTGCTCACTATTCTTGTAAACAGTCTACATATAGCGCAACAAGCTGCCTCGCTTTCTACTCGTTTGAACGAATTTGCAAGTCCATATAAAAGGAGTGGAGTGTCAATAGTTGTTCACAGAATTAAGGCCAAAATGTTACCTCATCGGAGTCCGAAAAAAGTTAAGTGTAATAAGCCATCAACGAACAGTTATCAAAAACCAAGAGAAATTCAAGTCCTAATAACTCAAGCAAAGTGAGAAGGCAAGCAAGCAAGGGCGCAATGACAGGACAAATGTGTGTCGGTAGTCACATCGCGCTTGGAAACATTTGGCTGCGTGAGGGGAGGGGATATCCGGAGGAAATAGGTATTGGCTAGCGGGTATGCCTAGGGGATGGTATCTATTTTTGATATGCACTACATCCAGTACAGCACACAGCTACCAACAAATGTGCAACAAATTGTAGTTATCCAGAGTAGCTGCTTTTCTGAAGGAAAAAAAACCCCTGAAAAGTGGTATATTTCCACTCTACTAATTACGCAGAACACGAAAATACTTGGGGCATTAACGTCTGACTTATTTTGTAATATGTACCCACCTAACAGAACCTAACCCCACGATGAGTGAATCACTATTTTACATTTTTAAACTAACCTAGGATTGTAGGGTTTTAATCTAACCCAGGATTTTAGAATGTTAATCCAACCTTGGATTTTAGTCTAATCCAGGATTTTAGGGTTTTAAAGTAACAATTAAACACACCGGAAGTCTTATGAATCAACTCACCTAGGTAGGCAGGGGGTACAATTCCATTGCCCTCGACCCATTTGACTGCCGTGCATCTTACCTCAATCGACAAAACACCACAATCTACTAAAACATCCTGGTAACACCCGCCACATAGATGAATGTCACACACAGAAGCACTCGTTCTTGCACCCTCCATTCTTAAATCACAAGTCTTCGCACGGTCGGATTCGGACGTCACAACTCACGCCCGCAACTACACAACCGCAACTACACAACCGCACTGTCTTGCGTCTCAAATGCAATTAATGGCATCTCAACTTCGATGTAAAATTCCGTGACGATGACGTCTACACATCACAGCCAATAAGGTGATGGCAAGATGCACATTTGTTCACGTTACTAATGCCTTACTTCACCAAAAATCATGGCGTCTGATGTAAACAAAGCGGCGGGCTGCTCATACTTTAAACTATTTTATTTTATACATTCTACTTATTTTAACATTACGCCCTCCTGAATATGAACAAGGTAGGCTGTGCAGAACCCATTAATGCTACTTTTGTTGGTCCATTACGTTTCCTTCAGAAAAGCAGTTACTCTGGATAATTACCCAACAAATTTATTTCTCAACTAATTACCCTCAAATTTTCAACTTTTTTCACGCAATTTTTTTTTTTAATAATTTGTGATCCTACGATGGTCTTATTAAATGGGGTCGTTTTAGAAAGATTCCACTGTACGCAGAAGTAATAATTTGTAAATAATTAACACATTTATGTTTGTGAAAATTTCACAGTTTTACATGATTGATGCTATGAAAGTTGTGAAAGTCCATGGAAACGTTACTTTTGCATATGGCAGAAGGATACAAAGTGGTGAGAAAAGTACATGTTCAGCCAGGTTTTCAGAAGTACTCGGTTAACTGTGAAGAACCCCACATGCATTGACAAGCCATTGTTTTCCTTATCAGTTAAGTTGCTGAATGGGCTTGGTGCACATGTGGGGAAATCAAAATAGTGGTTTCCTGTTACACAGTCTTACCATGTAGAGAAATACTGTCTAGAATGTGACTGCGAGCTGTCAATGTACAATGGTGCTTGATCTTGTGTGTTTGCTAGTGATGAGGCTCACGAGGCCAACTCTGTGCAGTCNCGAAATATACCACTTTCTGGAGTTTTTTTTCTTATTTTCAGAAAAGCCCCTATAGTAAAATTTTACCGCACTCGTTCTTGCACCCTCCATTCTTAAATCACAAGTCTTCGCACGGTCGGATTCGGACGTCACAACTCACGCCCGCAACTACACAACCGCACTGTCTTGCGTCTCAAATGCAATTAATGGCATCTCAACTTCGATGTAAAATTCCGTGACGATGACGTCTACACATCACAGCCAATAAGGTGATGGCAAGATGCACATTTGTTCACGTTACTAATGCCTTCCTTCACCAAAAATCATGGCGTCTGATGTAAACAAAGCGGCGGGCTGCTCATACTTTAAACTATTTTATTTAATACATTCTACTTATTTTAACATTACGCCCTCCTGAATATTAACAAGGTAGGCTGTGCAGAACCCATTAATGCTACTTTTGTTGGTCCATTACGTTTCCTTCAGAAAAGCAGTTACTCTGGATAATTACCCAACAAATTTATTTCTCAACTAATTACCCTCAAATTTTCAACTTTTTTCACGCAATTTTTTTTTTTAATAANCGCAATTTTTTTTTTTTATAATTTGTGATCCTACGATGGTCTTATTAAATGGGGTCGTTTTAGAAAGATTCCACTGTACGCAGAAGTAATAATTTGTAAATAATTAACACATTTATGTTTGTGAAAATTTCACAGTTTTACATGATTGATGCTGTGAAAGTCCATGGAAACGTTACTTTTGCATATGGCAGAAGGATACAAAGCGGTGAGAAAAGTACGTGTTCAGCCAGGTTTTCAGAAGTACTCAGTTAACTGTGAAGAACCCCACATGCATTGACAAGCCATTGCTTTCCTTATCAGTTAAGTTGCTGAATGGGCTTGGTGCACACGTGGGGAAATCAAAAGAGTGGTTTCCTGTTACACAGTCTTACCATGTAGAGAAATACTGTCTAGAATGTGACTGCAAGCTGTCAATGTACAATGGTGCTTGATCTTGTGTGTTTGCTAGTGATGAGGCTCACGAGGCCAACTCTGTGCAGTCCGTTGGTGGTCACGTGCGATCCCAAGGATCTNCCGTTGGTGGTCACGTGCGATCCCAAGGATCTGCCCGGCAATCTCCTCAACAACGATCTGAAGCAGGATATTACTTCGGTGCCAGGGGTCGAAACTTTGGCAGCAGGACAGTTACTTTTGCTGCCTCAAAGTTTTGGGTGAGTGAGTTAAAAAAAAAATAATGGTGTACGCAGGATGTTCCACATTAATGTTTACACTCTTTCTATGTTAATAGCAGAGAAACTATTAGAGACGGTCTGATGGGACTGCACGTATTTAACACTATAAGGACAACGTTGGGTGTGTGCGAGCGTGTGTACTCGTTACGTTGTCGGTTCCCTTTGCAGCCGCAAGCGACAGGACTACAACTATAGAGGAAATGGCAGAGGGAACAAGGTTGTCTTTTGAGCACTGTAAGTGGATTTTAACATGTTATTGGAAATGTGAGAGCATGACCGAGGTTCAGAGACAATGGAGGGGCAGAGTTTGATACTGCGCCACCATTACATGTAACAAGGACACAGTTATATGGCAAGTTTGTGTGGGACAGACCTGGTGTGAAGGAGGGACAGTGCAGCTGTAAGAGAATGACGGTGGATGAAGTAAGTGCAGGCGTTGCGTTACACACATTCGCGCGTTCCTCTGGGAAGTTGAAAACTGTACAGTAAGCTGCATTTGAGTCAGGTGTCAGTAAATAAAGTTTCCATCGCATTTTAAAGCATCCAGGTGGAGTACTTACGTTCCCTTCCGACCTCACGATATGAATGAAGATGACCCAGATAGGCATGTCGAATTTTGTGAGAGGGTTGGGAACATGTGCAATGACAACTAACATTTTACTGAGTTGACTGTTTGGTCTATGAGGCAATTTGTAAATTGAATGGAACTGTTGACCGCCACAACCGCGTGTAGTGGGACAATTAAAAATTCCCACATTGTGGTTGAGCAAACAGTTTATCTTTGTGGATCAACATTGCAGCACATAGCTATGTCTGCCAGAAGACTTATGGGGCCATTCTTCTTTGATGGAATGGTGACAGGTGGAAGTTACTGTACCTGTGGCAGGAAAACATTGTGCAAGCTTTTCACCAACTCTACCCAGACGACGATTCTTTTTTCTGGCAGGATGGCGTACCGCCGCATTCCCATCAAGGTGTAGGATAGTTCAAGGACGAAACATTTTTTGGGAGGTGATTGGGCAAATGAGGTGGAAACTGTAGCTACTTTTTCTTCTGTTCTACAACGTTACACATTATGTGTTGCGGGCTGATGGCAAACATTTTTGGCATTTTAACTGTTATTAACACCCAACTATCCTTACAGCTTCAGATAGAAACACACCCATCAGTTTGTCATTAACAGTTTATATGTTGTTCATGTTCAAAGAATGTAAACATAAATTTGTGACACTTGACATTTTTCGTATAGTTAATTTAGTTAGGTTAGATGAATGACTGTAGGGCCTCTATAATATATAGACTCCAACTCCAGTCATACTGTGTGTGTTGGATAGGCTATTCAAGCGTGTTAGGTAGATGACAGTGTTCTAGAGTAGTTTTACACAGTGCATAACTTTTCCCTACTAAAATACCACAGACAAATTGATTTATTGTTGTAGGTCTACAGGGTATAGACAAGTGAGGTAAGACAGAATCAAATGAAAACAGAATGAGGTAAAAGTTATATCCACTGAGACATTGGAAATCATAAAAAAAACAGAATAAGATAGCACGTGTTTTATTTTAGGGGTTTTACATGTATGTTATTTGTGTCGTGTTTTATTGTCAGCACTTGTGCCACAGTGCNCTAGTATAGGACTTCCAGGTCGCTTATTTTTTTCATAGTAGTTACAGTAACAAGCACGTCAAGAATGGTTGCGCTAGTAGTTGTTGGTTTTTGTAAGTGTAGTTTATGTTTGTTGAGTTTATGTAAGCACGCAGCTAGAATTTTGGTCCTGGGTATTAAACAATTTGAATGCTCCTGGAGTAAATGTGTTGTATTTATGTATTAAGGGGTTCCCAAGTGCCCAAAAATTGCAGTGTTCGTGTCACGTGTTTTATTTTAGGGGTTTTACATGTATGTTATTTGTGTCGTGTTTTATTGTCAGCACTTGTGCCACAGTGCTCTTCCCATCATAATGCACTATTAATGTGGCCGACTCCTCACGTGTGTTCCAACAACCAACTGATTATGTGTAATTGATACTGTTTATTAAACGCCACAGCAAGGGTTGTGCCGATTTTCAGTGGTAGGGCGGGGACAGCTATGGAAGTAAAATAAGTGTTGGTTAGCCGTGTTTGCCAAAGAAGACGCCCATCTATGGTCGACGGAATAAGACAACAGGAATGTCGATTCTGTCCATTGTGCTACTAGAGTTTACGATTGTAACACGGCCTGACCATTACCTATCTTGTCATGCATGGTTTTTTTTTCTTCTCTACTCTGGAAATTTTGAGAACACGACACTAATTTGACGTACCATATGAACAATTATCCTTGGTTAATCCCATTTTAAATCTCGTGAATATTTCATTCTGAAGAGTTAGGGGCTCATCTGAAGGAAATGTTCACAATACCAGAAATTGGTATGTATTGATGATACTATTTATAACTGTAGCATGGTCGCATTGGTATATGCCATATACAAGTTAAGATATACGATAGAGAGGTGGGTAATGAAAATCGGGGAAATTGTAAGTAAAATATTTAAAAAATACAAGGAAATTATTATATAAATATGTAATGAAAATGCCACAAACCATAAATGGCCCCGGAACTGTGATTGCGTGCAAAATCAGTGCATTTGTGGTTCCCAGATTGTGAGCAATAGTGTCTGGGGGGAGGGGGGTTCTGCACTGAATTATCTCCATATTTTTTTATTTTTTCACCAAATTCTTATGATTAAATTTATGGAACAATCCAGGAAAACAATATGAAGCAGTTAAATCGCTGCGGTCCTACGTGCTAGCTATTGATTGTGCTTCAGGAAGTAGAGTGTCACAGATTTGCATGGAGTAACTATTTTGTGGCTGTGATTTAGGTTGTGGAGGCGGACGGAAAGGGCAAGGTTGGTATTCCAAAATGACTTTCTGCGGTAGTCAACTTCTTTAAGCAACAGCGATGCTATCGTACTCATGTATGTTTGCGGCAGTGAAAAGTAAGTTGTGGCATATGTTCACGTTTGTCTGAGAACCGACAGCAAAACATTGCCTGACAGGTAACCTGCGAAATGCAGCGACGTGCCGCACTGTGGAAGACTGTAACCGCAGGCCTGCGTCAGTGTCTCGTCTTATCTCACTTTCAGAACACAGTTCACGCTCCATTCGTAAATTACAAATCTTTGCATGGTAGTTAGTAAATTACCAATAGCAAACGCAGCAACATTCCTCTCGCTACGTACCGCACAACCCTGGAATGAAAGCTACCAAAGTACAAATTTTCCACGCTAACGGTAACAGTGAATGCGGCGTACTGTTTTGCT
Source organism: Clitarchus hookeri (assembly GCA_002778355.1). Taxonomy (NCBI): domain Eukaryota; kingdom Metazoa; phylum Arthropoda; class Insecta; order Phasmatodea; family Phasmatidae; genus Clitarchus; species Clitarchus hookeri. The sequence goes on from NQII01001290.1 coordinate 454,001, forward strand.
TTCCTTCGCTATGCCCAGCCATAAGGGTCGAGGGCAGCAACATGGCGATTTGCGTAAAGAATGAATGGTAACTACTTCTGTTTCCCTAATTAGTTTTTATCCGAACCATGCAATGAAAAATTACAGAAACATGTAATTCAAGCACAGTAAAGCCCGTGCACAATGGAATATACCTAATACATACATTAAACCTACTCTATTGCAGTTTATGTATACAGGAAGGTATGTTCCCTCAATACTATGAAAGTTTAGATTTTTTGTACACTAAAAATTTAACATCATAAAACATGACATTACATTTACAACACAGGAAACGTAGTTAAAGCAAAATATAGCATACTGAACATGCAGAAACCTTTCTTTCAGATGAGCCCCTGCTCTTTCTATCATTGAAGTACTGACTGAAGCTGGTTTTCCGCTACCTGGTTGTTGTCACATGTTCTCTTCACATGCTTTAATGTCGCGTGTTTGGCCTTCATACACAATTCCATTGTTGAAGTGTATGACAGTGGATGTCGTATTTTTTACCTATCTCACCACCAAAGTCCTATTGTTGACATGNATGTTCTCTTCACATGCTTTAATGTCGCGTGTTTGGCCTTCATACACGATTCCATTGTTGAAGTGTATGACAGTGGATGTCGTATTTTTTACCTATCTCACCACCAAAGTCCTATTGTTGACATNATTCCATTGTTGAAGTGTATGACAGTGGATGTCGTATTTTTTACCTATCTCACCACCAAAGTCCTATTGTTGACATGCTTTACGTTTCTGGTCGAATACGTGCTTGATTATATTTTACCGTTGTTGACATTGTGATTTGTTGGAGGTCTTACTGAAACTGAACACATGTGTATGTTATTCTTCAATGGGTATCTTTATTTGTTTTATACTTGTGTTTTGAAGTATTTTCTGTACCTATGAAAAATATTCCTACTGTTAATGAATTGTCTTTAATTACCAATCTGTATAGTGAAAATGTCTTCATACTCGATTGTCTTACTTGAGCGAGGGTTAGTATTACACATGATGTGGCTGAAAATAGATTTTAATGGTAATATAAATAATGAAATCATGTCCAGGACATATGTGAGAAAACTTTTAGGAGTACACATTGATGAACATCTAAATTAGCAAAATGTGTTTTGCCATAAAAACAGTACTGACAAAATGTATTGGCCTTCAGTTTATGAGTTTTTATTACCATAATCATGTAGTCTTATTTGTGACGTGTTATTTTTTGGGGTTTTCAGAAAACAAAAAGAATGATGATAAGAATTGTGGCAAACAGTTTAAATATCTGTTTATAGTGTTTCTTGCATTTTTACAAGTTGAAAGACATAAGATAAACCACTAGTTGTTACACATTCTTAAGGCACTGAGCTGCCAGAATATGTTTTGGTTTCAATTATTGCAAGTGTTATTTACCTCATAATATGCGTTGTGTTCACTTCATTTTTATAAGTGTTACTATGTGAGGGTCAACTGTGTTAATTTTAAGCAAAGTACAATTTTCAGACATTCATGTTAAGAATTTCTCATACTTCGGCGCTCATGCNCAACTGTGTTAATTTTAAGCAAAGTACAATTTTCAGACATTCATGTTAAGAATTTCTCATACTTCGGCGCTCATGTGCATGAGCGCCATGACAGTCGGTGGCGTCTTGGCATTTGAGTGGGGTGGTCGTTCATACTCGTACGTGGCCTCTCTGGGCCTACATCTCTTTGCACCAGTCATGTAGTTTATTAGTAATAACTTCTTTATTCAGGAACAATAATGTATATTTTCTTTGCCTGGAGAGTGTGACTCTGCACACCTCAGGATTCTTTTACGTTCCTGAGGCGTGATTGTTCACCTGCAACATCATGTAGGCTTCGTACCGTTTTTTACAGTGTAAGAGCTCCCCGAGCCATAGTGAGGAAACGTCTGTGGTAAGTGCCTTAGATGAGGGTAGGTCAAATAAAATATCTTGTGTTTAAACGTGTTTGCCAAGCGTACTAATTTGGCCGACTTCTTAATGGCTATATAACCTTCTACTGTTTTGTCATTAAGGGCGTTGGGGTGGCCAGTAACAATCCCAGCATGGGAGTGGATATGCGGCTAGAGGGGCTAAAATACCTCTCACTAGCCTAGGCATCTTGGATTATAGCTGATCTTCAGGCGCTAGACCATCAGGGGAGGCCACATATAATAGCCGTTGATCACACGCTCTCCATTCTTGTGCTCTCCGAGTTGGCGCCCCAGGGAAAATTATCCTCTACATGAGAGACTTATGCCTCAGGCGTGCACCATACACACACAACTCCTAATTCCCCTGATGTTTGAACCCAGCAACGCGTCGTCATCATCATGCAAAAACCTTTGAAAAAAATTATGTCCCTTTCAAGTTTGTATATATTTATGAAATTGTATTCTTTGCTTACACACATTTTAGAGGACAACTACAAAATCCTGATATTCATATGTATTTAATGCGGAGCAATGATAAATTTCACTTAATGTTTCATAATACATCAACTCTCTTCAAATGTCTTCTGTACTCTACCATAAAATTATACATTACATTGTTAAAGGTATTGAAACAAAAAATAAAATCTAAAGTTACANTTCTTAAAAGGTCTTCTGTACTCTACCATAAAATTATACATTACATTGTTAAAGGTATTGAAACAAAAAATAAAATCTAAAATTACATGGGATGCCTGAGGGGCATATCCGATTTCGTGAGGGGTGGAGATCTTAATAAAAGCTAAAAGAACTAAATTCAATAATTATATTTATTCTCAATGCTACAAACAGTCAAAAATTTGTTATTTACCAGTCTGAGCATCCTATTAACTCTTATTATTCTTATTGAATGCANCATGGGATGCCTGAGGGGCATATCCGATTTCGTGAGGGGTGGAGATCTTAATAAAAGCTAAAAGAACTAAATTCAATAATTATATTTATTCTCAATGCTACAAACAGTCAAAAATTTGTTATTTACCAGTCTGAGCATCCTATTAACTCTTATTATTCTTATTGAATGCAATATTTAATTACTATCACCATTTCAATTAAAGTCTTTATCACAGTCTTTCTCTGGCTAATGTCACTTAAACTGCTCCAATTATTTTGACATGTTTAGTTAAAACTGTCTATTTCATCTTCCCAAATGTCTGCTCACTCATGCATCACGTCCAGTCCCGCAGATCAGTCCCACCCTTCACTGCACACAAGCTCGCCGACGCACTCTCGCAGATCACTGCTGTCGTCCCTCGCCGCTCTGGAATCACCTTNCCTTCACTGCACACAAGCTCGCCGACGCACTCTCGCAGATCACTGCTGTCGTCCCTCGCCGCTCTGGAATCACCTAACTGTCGCTTAAGGTCGCATGAGACGCCAAATTCTCGGATCTTAATCACTCCCCCCCTCAGAGGCCCGCACGTGGTATTTATATACTTGAGGTAAGTGCCATCTAGAAGTTCTCAGCAATCCAAGTTGTTCTGGGAAAGGTAATGGTGATGATGACGACTTTCCTGCTTGATAAATGAAGAAATATGAGCTTCTCAGCAGCGACATGCAACATTATTTTATATACNTGATGATGACGACTTTCCTGCTTGATAAATGAAGAAATATGAGCTTCTCAGCAGCGACATGCAACATTATTTTATATACCTACTTAGTTAATGGATTTTACTGTTTTTGTCAATGATTGTCAGTACACAAAATTAATGTACTGTAATTTTATCTTGGGAAACACATGAAACATACAACAAGAATTTACAATTTATATTAAGATATTGTCTTTTATTAGGTGTAGTAACATGAATAAGTCACCACCNACATACAACAAGAATTTACAATTTATATTAAGATATTGTCTTTTATTAGGTGTAGTAACATGAATAAGTCACCACCGCATGTTAATACATACTTTTAAATTCTTCAATAAAGGTAGCACAGAAACCATTTGGTTATACACTAGAGAGCCAAAAAAACTGGTATAGGCGTGCGTGTATACAAATAACAGAGGTATGGAACCAATCAGAGAAACGCGATGTGGTCAGCAGCGCCTATACAAGACAACAAGCATCTGGCAAAGTTGCTAGATCGGTTACTGCTGCTATATTGGCAGGTTATCAAGATTGAAGTGAGTTTGAATGTGGTGTTATAGTTGGCGCACGAGAGATGAGACATAGCATCTCCGAGGTAGCAATTAAATATGGATTTTCGCGTATGACCATTTTACAAGTGTACCGTGAATATCGGTAATCCGGTAAAACATCAAATCTTCGACATCGCTACGGCCGGAAAAAGATTGTGAACGAACGGGATAAATGACAACTGACGAGAAACATTATATGTGGCGGACGTGCAACCTTTTCTCAAATTAGCGCAGATTTCAATGCTGGGGCATCAACAGGTGCCAGCGTGCAAACTATTCAACGAACCATCATTGATATGGGTTTTCGGAGCCGAAGACCCACTCGTGTACCGTTGTTGACTGCACGACACAAAGTTTTGCGCCTCGTCTGGGCCCGCCAACACCGCCATTGGACTGTTGATGACTGGAAACACGTTGCCTGTTCTGACGAGTCTCATTTCCAATTGTATTGGGCTGACTGACGTGTATGGGTATGGAGACTTGCTCATGAATCCATGGACCCTACATGTCAACAGGGGACTGTTCTGAATCCATGGACCCTACATGTCAACAGGGGACTGTTCAAGCTGGTGGAGACTCTGTCATGGTATGGGGTGTGTGCAGTTGGCGTGAAATGGGACCCCTGATATAGTTCATTTCGTATAAGAAGGCCACATTCTGACAGTCAGTGAGTGGCAATTTGAAGTATTCAAAACAAACAACGTGCCATTTACAAAAACTTGTATCAGCTGATGCAGAAACGAACAAAAGTTAATATGACGGTAGCTATTCTGAGTGCACTGCTGGTGCACATTAGACCAGCCAAAAATAAGCGCGATAAGAAAGAGTTCCAAGGTTAATTAATACATTATATTTTACGTGGTCGTAAAATAGCGGTTTTTAGTGTTACAAACTAAAATTCTTGATAAAGTAGTAATGTATAGGTGTTCAAAATGAAATGCAGAATAAAACAATCCGTATCCAAATGTAACGAAACATTGAAACCTTTTTCTTGTTTCCCAACTCTCCAACCATGTGCTGCCATCTTGTGAGGTAGAGGCGCGCCATCTGTTACAACACGCCCTTCCACGCTATCTGTTATCCATATCCCGAACTATACCCAGAAACATATTATAGATTTGTTGTTTAAAATAATATATTTACGCGCATATACAAATGGTTTTATTTTCCCGCGAGCTCTGAATAATTTTTGAAGTAACATATATTTCATGTACAGTGTTTACGAACGACCCTACACACGTCCACCAAGCTCCGTTTACAAATGATGCGCCACCCAAGCAGTTCACTAATTGCCGCACGTAGCAGCACCTCCTGGACACGCTGACTCTCCACATCAAAGCCTATTCTTGACACACCAGTTGATGGTGAATGGATACATAAACGAAAAGGCGCGGCGATTGTCAACTGTCAAGAATGTGGCTTTCTTATATGGTACACAGTATACGTCTAAATACGACTCTGACAGGTGACAGATACGTAAGCATCCTGTCCGATCACCTGCACCCATTCATGTCCATTGTGCATTCCGATGGACGTGGACAATTCCAGCAGGACCAAGCAACACCCCACACGTCGAGAGTTGCTACTGAGTGGCTCCAGGAACACTCTTCTGACTTAACACACTTCCATTGGCCACCTACATCACCAGACATGAACATTATTGAGCATATCTGGGATGCCTTGCAACGTGCTGTTCAGAAGAGATCTCCACCGTCTCGCACTCCTATGGATTTGTGGACTGACCTGCAGGATTCATGGTGTGAATTGCCTCCTGCATACCTTCAGACATTAGTCGAGTCCATGCCACGTTGTCTTGCGGCACTTCTGCGTGCTCACGGGAGCCCTACACGATATTAGGCAGGTGTACCAGTTTTTTTGGCTCTTCAGTGTATACAACATTGTGTATAGTCTATTTGTTGACACATAAGGAAACAAAAAATTGTTGTAAAATGTTCCAAGTGCCCCAAGTTTACCGTATGTCAGATTCTGTAAAATTAAATTTACTTTTTAAATTTACTTTCATGTGTGACAGTTTCATGGAGTCATATCCGAATAATTGTAAGGTTTACTTGCATTACCTTAAAATTGTGTTATTATTTGATAGTCATGTTTATGTATGAGTACTGACATTTCTTGCTGAAGCATTTGTTTACAATGCTCATATTCACTAAAATGCAACATCATTCCTTTCACATTGGGGATATTACAGATTCAATCACTGTTCCAGGTAACAAAAATTTGTGCAGCCCACCTAATGTATCTGACACATAATGTATAGGCAAGTGTGATATTACCAATTTTTATCTAACGGTTATATGATTTGAGTAGGTCTGTTGTGCTAAGCAACAAAATAATGTTTTTTTTTTTTTTGTTTCTTTTTTCCCCACAACTAATGCTTTGAAATAGTGTTATACATTTTGCATTTTATTTCCTTTATACTAGTTGGTTATTTACACAATGCCAGTATCAAGTACTTTGTAATAACGCCCAACTATATTGTAAGTGATCACAATCAACATTCAATATACATATATATATACATTGAAAGTCCAAGGAAACCATTGTGGTAAAATATATTTTACTGTCATTTCTTCTGTTCTTATGTAATAAGTTTATGGGCTGTCATTCATTAGTAACACACACTGGTTTCTTTTGTGTTCGTCAAAAAAATATTAACTGCTGTAATTTTCCATGGTTTATTCAAAATCCAAAGTAGGTTAAATACGCCTATGCGTAAAACGTAAACAAAACAAATGCTTCTACGAAAGAAACTAAAAAAAGATGCAAGTGGGTGGGGAGGGCTGCTGTGCCCTTGTGTAGATTTGTGTTTCCAATTCTCGCCACGTTAAGTTTTGCGCTGTCGTCGTGAAGTAAAATAAGCGACACAAGTTACATGCTCGAGTTTCCACTCTTTCCGTAGGAGTAGATGCTTGTTGGGTTACAGACATACCGGCTTACCTATAGGATGTCCCAAAACTCCCTATACCTACCCCTGGCACATGGTAAAACAACGATGTGTACATGGGATATAATAATGTTTTTCTGATGAATCGCCTACCATTAAATGTCAAGCAGCAGTAGGATATGAATTTAAACATAGTCACATTAGTGTGAGCACCATTGTTCTCGACACACAGAATGATATGACGCCAGGTGCGATGGTTCATTCTCTGTAACACCTGTGGTGTGATGCTGCAGAATGCAGCACAAACAGTATCTTTCAGTTGGTCTGTGTTTTCATATCTGTCCTTGCTGACGTGATGTTTCACAGTACCCGGGGGTGCATTGCCGCACGTCTTCAAATCCGGGCTTCGGGATGGCCAAGGGAGCAGCGGAGGTGCTGCTGCAGAGCCTCTTCTAAACAGCACCTTGTATCGCTGATCAATGTGGATAAAGTTGAAGATCTGTCTGTAAATGCCTCTATAAGCTTGATCTTGCCACCCGCACTTCTCCTGAACGTTTTCGCACAGATTTTTTTGGGTGACTGCTCCACTGAGGCTAGGATTTCTTCACTTTGGCTGTTTCATGTTTTTGGTGGTCCGGATCTTAGGGAATCTTTAATGTTCCCCATATCAAGTAATTTCCTTTCCCATGAAAGAAATCTCTCTTTAGTTAGTGACACTTTGTCGAATCGATTATCCGAGGGGTATAGGGACTTTTGGGATATCCTGTAGAATTCTGGTAGCTACTTTTGTCAGTGGTGTATGCCCACAGAAAACATTCTGACGAGTGCAGGGATCAATTTAGTATTTTTCAAGAGCCATCCGAAGACCAGCTTTTTATGATGGGATTTGTGTTCCTTCTATAGCATGCATAAGAGGATTGCTGAAAAAGTCACTACGTACCTGCGTATCAGTAAAATGCAAAAAAAAAGTAAAGAGATGGGAGGGCAGGAGGGTTGGGAATTAAAACAATATACCTCGTAGGGCGAGTAGTGACATGCTTGAAGATAACGGAATAATTTACTTTTGTGATAAACCAGGAAGTGCTTAATATTAGTTGTCATTTGAGGAGTGTAGTAGGAAGAGGAAGGAGGAGTTTGTGTTCTGGAATTAATATTTACCAGGTCTAGAATATCTGACTGTGGAATAGTGCCCAAACCTATCTTTTAAAAGATAGGGGAAAGAACAAGAAAATGTCCCTACGTAAAAAAAAAGCAAGCCTAAAATAATGAGTGTTATAATCTTAACATTTCACAATTTTTGGGGGCAAAGGTTGGATTATCATTTTAATAATTAGAGCAAGGATCTTTGCAGTTGGGTGTTCCCGTATCAGAATCTTGAACTAAGTCACTGTTTTTTCTATGTAGTATGTAAACACTGATAAACATTTGAGATAACCCAAGTGTTAGCATACGTATCAGGGTGCTGTAACACGTGTGTATTTCTTCTAGGAACATTTATCTCGGAGAAACATTTTCAAGCTACATTTGTGTCCACAATGACAGTAATCAAGTGGCCAAAGATGTTATTGTGCAGGTATGTTATATTATGTACATAGGTATAAGGAGCTGAGTGTTGTTTGTATTAAGAATTTCATTGATATTATTTTGCTCATAAACAAATCTATTTTTAGTGAAAAAAAATTATTCCATATTGGTGGTCATAANCGAAAATTTCATTGATATTATTTTGCTCATAAACAAATCTATTTTTAGTGAAAAAAAATTATTCCATATTGGTGGTCATAATGACATGCAGGGCTCACCATAAATCTGGTTTTTTTTATTTATAGGCTGTTCAGGTTAAAGTAAACCCCTTTTAAGGTTGTGCTTAACAGTTCCTTTCACCTTATTTGTATCCTTCAGCCAATTGTTAATATAAAAATTGCCATGGGACTAATAAACACAGTGTATAGTCTATTCACGGTTTCTTCACACTTTTCAAATCAAACCTTTGAAAAATCACCCCATGTATAACGTGCTTGGTTGTTTCCAAAATTTGCCATGCATCACAAGCATTTTATAATTGTATTAACTTAAAAATACCATATTTTTATTAATTAGAACTTCTCTTGATATTTAACTATAAATTATAATATTTCATTTATAATTAGTATGAATAAAAACAGGAGAAAATAGGTGTGTTGGCAGTGCCTACTAAGAAATAGTTCTTATGCAAAATATTATTACACTGAGTGCACACGAAGGTGGTGCGCTGTCCCTTTGGCGTAATTTTATAGACTCGGTTAAGCTTTGTTTGCATGAGGCAGAAGAATGTCTTGAAAGTAGAACTTACGCAGGGCTTTAGAAAAGTTGGAAGTAACTGTGAATGGAATATATAAAATTTATAGCTCTCAAAAGTTAATGTCTGAGACCACAATAAAATATAATTTTTTGATTATTATGCCTGCTGGAGTGGCTTTAAAAAGTGCTCACTTTACTGCAAATAGCCAATACAGTTGTTTAATTTTAGTTGTCAGAATTTGTAAGTGCTTTGTATAAATATGGGGTAAAAAAGGTAATATTAATCACATGTTTTATATTACTTCTTTTTGACTGTAAATTTTAGTATAGACTACTTGTTAATTGGCATTTGTAAGCTGCCACAAGCTTCCGGCATCCGTGGCATGGACTGCCGAAAAGTTAGTCTTTTGTTGCAATTTTTAAGTAATAAGGTATGTGGTTATAACAGTATTGTAATTAATTTTAGTTTCTGTGTGTCACATAAAAATACAGTAGAACCCCTTGTTTTATTCCCAGATTTTACACTTTCCTGTATTTCACATCTATTTTCTCTGGTCCCATGCAAATCCTTTTTTTTTACATCTCCTGCATTTTGCAACATTTTTACCAGATCGCTTGAGAAGTGTAAAAAGTGGTTTCACTGTGGTTAAGTAAATACAGTCTCATTTATATTTTGACAGTTAAGATTATAAACCTTGTAATGTCGCAGACATCAGATTTGGCGACTCAAAACCACAGCTCCGATTTACTCTCTTAGTAGGGACATTAAACTTAAATAAAGGCGGCATGTTAAAATAAAATAAAATAATTTGATTATCTGATTATTACTTTCTTATTTTATTTCAAATTAAAAACAGGTAACGTCCTTCCATAAATGCAGAGTCATATGAACAGTCAGCTTAATGAGCCTGTCGAAGCACAGAACAGCGCCTCACAGTTCATTAATTATGCACATCACTCAGAACTCGCATTGCAAGAAAATTACGAAGACAGGAGGGATGTTATTTCCCTCCTGGTACCCTAGTGACCTCCTACACCAGCAAAAGTAATTTAATAGACAATAAAATTTAGCCGAAAATTGAAAAGTATGGTTGAGTGTGCTTGCCGGTGCGGGCGAAATTTGCCACGCTCGAGCCGAAGTTCTTCCTTAAAAGCTGGTCAACTGTTAGCAGTCAGCAGACGCTCATGGCTAAAGTCGCCATCAGCTCTACCCCCACTCCTCACACCAGGGTGCCAAAAACCAAACCAAATAAGGGCATGGTGTTGTACAGAAGCCTTTTAGATACCACTTGTACTCATCATTCCTGTAACCAAATGTCCCTTCCCATTCATCTCGCCTATCAAAGGTTTCCAGAAGTGCCACAACTTCACTGACTTTTGTTGCCCGAGACCCAATAATGTCTTGTTGTACCCTCGCAGGGAAATAGTGTACTGTGTGTGTAGGAAACCATTCCGTTTATATTGGAAAAATCCATAAATTTGGCTTGCAAGTAAAGATTTGGCAAATACTCTGCTATAGGACCTACCCACTGTGTGTACTTTCCTATAACTAAGTATTGCAAGAATTCATCATGCTGGAATGTGCTCCAATATTATTGCAAAAAGGCTGCTCGAACATCTGAATATTTGTTCCACAATTGTTCACGATTAGTAGCCCACTGCTTGGCTGCACCCTCTAATCCAGATACAGACAAATTTAGTTACAAATTTAGTTTATGTTCCTTGCAACATGCCAGATGCTTGATAGCCCTATCACATTTTGAATAAACTATATTGCATTCACACACACCTCATTGCCATAAAATCTAAGTACCATTTTTCCAAAAGTATTAACATCATCGGCAGTGAGGCGAACATGCCTACATTCTCACACGCCTGTCGCCTTGTCCAGAATTGAATATTGGTAAAATTCCTTCAGTTGTCTGAGCTTTGACTACAACTAACCTTTCCCCCAACTGTCGTTCTAATTCCTTTACCTGTTCCCCTACCTTGTTGACAGTATCTTCTGCTGTATTTGTTTTGTGGTTCACTGCCTGAAAATTTGTATTAATGTTTTGGAATTCTTTTTGTAGATTTCCCTTCAATTATCTCATCTCCTGTTGTTTGGCAGTAGTTTCCTTTACTTCTTCTCTTTTCATTTTCTAGTCTGGTAATTAGACTACCGATTTCATTTACCTGTGTTTTCAGCACTACAACAGACTGTCTATTTTCTACAAACTTAACCTCTAATTCATGCGTTTTAACCAAAGTTTTAATCCCCAACTGTTTTACCTTTTAGTTTAGTTTCCTGTATCCTATTTTCGCACTGAATTGTCATTTGTATCTCCCAGTTTTCTAGCCTGCTTTCCAATGCTGCAATTTTTCTATCGTTCTTTTCTGCTTGTCATCTAATTTCTTGTTTTACCCTCTGTATTTCTTGTTTAACCCTCTGTATTTCTTGTTTAAAATCCTGAATTCCCTGTTCAGTATGCCTACTTTGTTGTTTAAACTCCTGAAATCCTTGTAAAGACACAAGAATACTGAAAATATCTGACTGATTATGCTGATTTTCCTTTTGAAGATTCATGGACATTTCTGCTAACCACTTCATCTCCTGTCAAATTTCTATTAGCTATTTCATTTAGGCCTACCTCACTGTCTGAGTAATGCACCATTTCTATTCCAGATTGTTTAAAGAACGTAAATATGTCTGAGTCAGATATTCTGCGACCTCTAACAAGATTATGTCACCAAAAATTACACTGCCTACCTAACCTAAACATACACTAAACAAATGACGAATTTACTTATGTTGATGGCTTCGTTGGTGAATTCCCCGACATAGATTGTGGAATTATTACCATTGTATGCTGCTGGAACAGGTATTTTTGTGATTGTAGTTTGTTGTCTGGTATCTGGATCCTTTGTTGTTCTCTGGAACTGCCGCTTCGCGCCAATCGTTGATGGCTAATTCATTTGGAACTGCAGTGTGGACTTGTAGTTGATGTTATGCTGCTGCTATGTTGGTAACACTGAATCTTCAGCCATGTTTACAATTATCACCCCACCTTGGACGCCATGTCTGTAATGTTGCAGATGTCAGATTTGGCGACCGGAAATCACAGCTTGGTTTACTCAATGGGTAGAGACATGAAACTTAAATAAAGGTTCAATCTATATAAATAAAAATCAATTGCCACATGTATGACGGAGCATCACTTGAGAACGGCACCACCGATTTGGCTGATTTCTTTTTTATTGTGTTCGTAATTGTCAGGACAAGGTTTGTATGACAGAAATTTTTTGGAAAATCCACGGGAAAAGTCGGAAATTTGGATGGTATTTTTATATGAAATCTTTATCTTAAAGAATTTCATTACGTGAAATGTGGCACAGTTTGAAAGTTCTGCCATCGCATGTTTTTATAACAAAAAAAAAGTGTGTCATTTTGTGAAGTGATTTCATTATATTTTCTTTGTTTAACGAAAAAGAATATTGTGTTATCGGTGGTGTGTTGAAAAGATTATTTTGATGTCTTTGGAAAAATGGCACCAGTAAGGCATCGAAATATCTGTCAGTTTGAGAGTTCTGCTGTCACATGTTTTTTGCGAAGTGATTTCATTATATTTTCTTTGTTTAGTGAAAAAGAATATTGTGTTATCGGTGGTGTGTTGAAAAGATTATTTTGGTGTCTTTGGAAAAATGCCACTAATAAGGCGTCGAAATATTGGTCTGCGTACGTGCAACGCAAGAGAAATACATGATCGTCGAGTCAATGAGACTGATGAAGAGCGTAGGCAGCATTTGGAGGCAAATCGAATAAGAATTATTCAAGCGCGATCAATTATGACTCCGGAACAACGGAGACAGTTGAGTTCGACTCACTCAGTTGGAGATAACGCAAACAATAATTTGGAACATCGACAAAACAGACGGCCAAACGTAAGAATTCGATATGAACATTTGGCGTTCAGATATAATCCAACAAATGATTACGCCACGGATGTATCGGTTGACTTCGGAACCATGAGCACCGTTTGTCAACATTGCAATGCTTTGAAGTTTCGACATGAACCACCAGGATTATGTTGTGCGAGCGGAAAGGTCAAATTACCACAATTGATACTGCCACCAGAGCCACTAGCATCAATCAAAGCATTTTTTGCAGAATATACAAAAATACAACAGTATCTTCCAAATGACATCATTTGGAGCGAATATAACTGAGGAACGAGGTTTCAGCCCAACTTTTAAGGTAAATTCATTTTCGACTACAACACACATCATATACATTTTAAAAAAATTAAAAATTCACAACATTTCAAGAAAGAATTTGTTTTCATTCTACAGATTCAAGGACAAATTCACCATTGTGCAGGAGCATTGTTGCCGCCAGTGAATGATGATCACAAATTTCTTCAGGTTTATTTTCTTGGAAATTCTGATGATGAAATCAATCAGTGTTGTGCCATCAGTCGTGCGGTAAAGCGAGAGATTATTGCACAACTGCAACAACTCTTACATGAACACAATGAATTAGTTAAATTGTTTAAAACTGCACTAGAAATTATGCCTTCGGATGATCACAAAATAGTGATCAAAGCAGACAAAGACCAGCAGGCGAACATGAAAGACGCTTCAATGCACAGACGTTGAATAAAGTTGCCATTGTGGTTGTTGGCGAGAATTTGGAGTCTCGTGATACTGTGATTCGACGGCGTGATGGTAATAACCTCCAGCGCGTCAACGAAACCCATCGTTCGTATGATGCATTACAATACCCGCTGATATTTTGCAGAGGAGAGGATGGATATCATTTTTTTTTATCAAGATGATTAATCCATTAACAGGTCGAGAAACAAATAAAAAGGTCAGCTTGATAAATTTTTATGCCTACCGTTTGATGATTCATCAAAACGAGGACAATCACGTATTGAAATGCCGCAGACTGTTTCATCAGTTCGTCGTTGATATGTATGTCAAAATCGAGACGGAATGTCTGACATATATACGTTTAAATCAGCAAAAATTGCGTTTGGAAGAATACATCCATCCGCATGATGCCATGAATGTAGATGGAAATGGAAACAATGTCGGCCGAATTACCATTTTGCTAGCGTCGTATGTTGGAAGTCCAAGGCACATGCACAAATACGCGCAAGATGCGATGACCTATGTGCGCCAATACGGTCGACCAGACTTATTCATCACTTTTGCATGCAACCCAAAATGGATCAAAATCACACAGCTGTTACTACCCAGTCAATTTACCAGCGATCATCACAACATTACAGCACGAGTATTCAAGCAAAAACTCAATGCGCTCAAGGACTTCATTGTGAAGTATCATGTCTTCGGAGACGTGCGATGTTGGATGTACTATGTAGAGTGGCAGAAAAGAGGACTGCCTCATGCCCCATATTCTCCTGTGGATGGTCGAGAAAATAAGATCAGATGAAATTGACACCATCATTTGCGCAGATATTCCTGATCCGGAAACAGATCCAGAGTTGTATGAAGTTGTGATGACGAATATGATTCATGGACCATGTGGCAATCACAACCGCAAATGCTCCAAATGTTATCCGCGTGCTTTGTTGGCTGACACAATCACAGGTAATGACGGTTATCCCCTGTATCGTCGTCGCTCTGCAGAGGATAACGGCAGAACGATAACGTTGAAAGTCAAGAATAAAGACGTTGTAGTCGACAACAGCTGGATTGTTCCGTATTCGCCGCTGCTTTCCAAAACATTCAAAGCGCATTGCAATGTTGAGTACTGCAATTCTATCAAGTCCATCAAATATGTTTGCAAGTACGTCACGAAAGGAAGCGACATGGCTGTATTTGGTATTGCAGCTCCTGATGCCAACGATGAAGTTTCGCAATATCAAATAGGAAGATATGTCAGCAGCAATAAGGCGATTTGGAGAATCTTTTTATTCGCCATACACGAACGTCATCCCACTGTGGTCCATTTAGCTGTGCACCTGGAGAATGGACAACGAGTTTATTTCACGGTTGCAACATGCGCAAGTGATCTATTTGCGAGAACACTGCTTTACTCAGAGATGCCAAGATATTTTACATGGAACGCATCATCAAAAAAATTCCAACGTCTGAAACAGGGAAAGCCTGTTCCTGGATACATGAATGTATATTCAACCGATGCATTGGGGCGCATTTACACAGTTTATCCAAGCAATGACAAATGTTTTTACCTGTGTTTGTTATTGGTTAATGTTCGTGGACCGATTTCATTTGAATTTCTACAAACTGTCAATGGTGAGTTGTGCGTAACATATCGAGAAGTGTGTCAGCGTTTATATTTGCTCGAAGATGACATTCATTGGGATCATACACTTGCTGATGCTGTTATTTCGTCTAATGCGCATCAAATTAGATCACTTTTTGCCATCATCATTTCAACGTGTTTTCCATCTAACTCACTTCATTTATGGAACAAATACAAAGACAATATGGCTGAAGACATTTTGCATAGAGTGCGTACAACAACAGCGAATCCTTAACTTGACTTTAACGCTGAGATCCACAGCGAGGCGTTGATTTCTATAGAGGATTTGTGCCTGATGATGTCCAGCAAGATGTTGCACGAATTAGGAATGCCAGCGCCAAATCGCCCCATGCACTATGCATTCAATAGATAATTTTAACGAGAACGGCAATACGATTGAGATGCTTTGAGTCAATCAGTACGAACAAAGGTCCCACTTTTGAATCAGCAGCAGAAAACNGCATTCAATAGATAATTTTAACGAGAACGGCAATACGATTGAGATGCTTTGAGTCAATCAGTACGAACAAAGGTCCCACTTTTGAATCAGCAGCAGAAAACAGCGTATGATACATTAATGATAGCAATCAACAACGGCTATGGAGGAATATTTTTCCACGATGCACCTGGCGGAACTGGCAAAACATTACTAATTTCATTGATTTTAGATTAGATTCACACACAAGGTCAAATAGCGCTGGCCGTAGCATCATCAGGGATCACTGCCACATTGTTAGGAGGAGGACAAACAGCCCATTCAGCGCTCAAACCGCCACTGAATTTGCAAACGATAGATGAACCGACGTGCAACATTGCAAAAAATTCAGCAATGGCAAAAGTACTACAGAATAGCAAAATAATCATTTGGGATGAATGTACGATGGCGCACAAACGAGTATTGGAGGCACTCGNTACTACAGAATAGCAAAATAATCATTTGGGATGAATGTACGATGGCGCACAAACGAGTATTGGAGGCACTCGATCGAACGTTGAAAGATTTGCGCAATAATCAGGACCTCTTTGGAGGTACAATGATTCTGCTGGCCGGCGATTTTCGGCAAACGCTGCCAGTCATTCCAAGATCAACAGCTGCTGACGAAATAAATGCTTGCTTGAAGTCATCGAATTTGTGGAGATACGTGAAAACTCTCAAGTTAACAACGAATATGTGAGTTGCGTTACAAAATAACGAATCTGCGGAAGTGTTTTCCACAAAATTATTAGACAAAATTCTGATTGACGCTTCCACTGGCTTCATTTTGTTGAAAGAAGAATTTATCACAAAAGTGTTCCCGAATATTGGTGCAAATTACAAAAACCATGTTTGGTTGAGCGAAAAAGCTATTTTGGCAGTAAAAAATAAGGACGTAGACGATTTGAACATAAAAATTCAAAGTCAAATCGCTGGCCAACTGCATCCATTTAAATCAATCAATTTAATTACCGATTCAGATGAAGTCGTCAATTATCCAATTGAATTTCTGAATTCATTGGATTTGCCAGGAATGCCGTCGCACAATTTGCAGCTCAAGGTCGCCTCGGTGATAATCATGTTACGCAATCTGAACCAACCGAAACTATGCAATGGAACAAGACTCTCTGTTAAGAAGCTGATGAACAACGTGATTGAAGCAACGATAATCATAGGAAAGTTCAAAGGCGAGGATGTTCTGGTTCCAAGAATACCACCTATTCCAACCTATTTACCGTTTCAATTTAAGCGTGTCCAATTTGCTGTTCGTCTTGCATTTGCATTGACGATTAATAAATTGCAAGGCCAATCGTTGGAAGTGTGTGGAATAAACCTTGAATTGCCATGTTTTTCCCATGCGCAGTTGTACGTGGCGTGCTCAAGAGTAGGTAAACCATTGGTGCCATTAGTTTTCTCTCCGAATGGAAAGACAAAAAATATTGTTCATCATCAAGCGTTGCGCTGAACGCATTGCTTAATTTTTGTAAATGTTTGTTGTAATATTAAAATATGGGTGCTATGCAACCTGGTCTCAACATTAAATCCTAATTAAAATAATCTATCAATCTATCTTCTATCTATATTTATTTTTGTATAAATTGACAGGACAACTGTCGGGTCAGCTAGTATTAAAATAAAATGAAAGAATTCATTGTTGAATTATTTCCTCCGTATTTTATTTCAAATTAAAAACAGTTCACATTCTTCCATTAATGCAGAGTCACGAACAGTCAGTTTAACGAGCCAGTCAAAGCACAGAACAGCGCCGCAGAGTTCATTAATTATGCACATTACTCAAAACTCGCTTCGCGAGAAAATTATGTAGACATGAGAGGTGTCAGTTACCTCCTGGCACCCTAGTGACCTCCCACACCAGCGAAAATAGTTTAGTATATCAAAGTTGGCTGAAAAATTGAAGTTAGAAAAATAAATAACGGTCACGGGTGCTTGCCGGTGTGGGGGAAATTTGCCACACTCAATACGTCTCCCGTCTCCTTCAAAAGCTGGTTGTCAACTGTTAGTGGATGGCAGACGCTCACTGCGTAAGTCGCCACATGCTCTCCTCACACTAGGGTGCCAAAAACCTAACCAAATAAGGACATGGCATGGTACATGGTACACAATATCCCTTGGGATACTGTGTGGATCCCATCGCAACCATTTTCCCACAGCAGCCGAACTGCGTAGAAGTTAAATAATCTAATTTCCAAAACATTTTCATAGGCAAAAATGTTTACGAATGTGGTAACAACCTTTATCTCCGATTGCTGATGCAACCTCAACTGCTCCTTCAGAAAAAGCAAATGCATGACAGAATACTGATAAGCGATTACAATATCAGCAAAATACTGACAAGCTATTACATTTCCTTGAAATGCAAAAGAAAATTAACCAAATGTCCTGATTAAATTATTTTTAACTACATCATTACAACCTTCATTATCTTAAATTGTAAAATAATAGTTTCAAAAATGTATGCATATTTCTTGATTTGTGCACAGTGACTTAAATTTATTTTAAATATCTCTCTTCATATTACATTTTTATTTCATATTTCTAAAACATTCTAGCTATGGTTTTCTTATGTTGAAGAAGTTGCCAAGCTGTGGTCAATGATGTCTCATGGTATTGTCATAAGGAATAAAGACTGTTACTGCAGCCTTTGTGTACTTAGAAAACTTTGTGATCTCACAGTGTTGTAGGATGATGCAGCAAATGAAAGACATGAGATTTTGTTAGAAAGGGTTTATTCTAAATCTGATATTTTGGCCACCATCCTTACTCTTAGACATCATCACTTGTACAGCACTTTCCATGAACGTGGCATGTACCTATTTGACCACTTGTGCTACTGCAACATAGCACTTAGAACCCCACACAGAAGTTAATCTTTACCTTCAGGAGAAATTATGCCAATAAAAGATGCAGTAAATAACTACACTGAAGAGCCAAAAAAACTGGTATAGGCGTGCGTATGCAAATAACAGAGGTATGGAACCAATCAGAGTAACGCGATGCGGTCGGCAGCTAGATCGGTTACCGCTGCTACATTGGCAGGTTATCAAGATTTAAGTGAGTTTGAACGTGGTGTTATAGTCGGCGCACGAGAGATGGGACATAGCATCTCCGAGCTAGCGATAACATTTGGATGTTCGCATACGACCATTTCACAAGTGTACCGTGAATATCGGGAATCCGGTAAAACATCNTAGCGATAACATTTGGATGTTCGCATACGACCATTTCACAAGTGTACCGTGAATATCGGGAATCCGGTAAAACATCACATCTTCGACATCGCTGCGGCCTGAAAAAGATAGTGAAAGATCGGGACAAACGACGACTGACGAGAATCATTAAATGTGACAGACGTGCAACCCTTTCTCAAATTGGCGCGTATTGGATTTGTGTGCTGCCCTGCAGAATTCATGGTGTGAATTGCCTCCTGCATACCTTCAGACATCAAT
>NQII01001290.1:475656-511793 GCA_002778355.1 Clitarchus hookeri
CAGTTTCACTCGACCCACACATGAATAAAGTTGAGGCCTATGGTAATGTGTTAATTGTACCTATAGTGGAAGAATACACAACGTACGTACAAGTAGATCTTACTTATGTCTTTCAAAAGTGCTCAGTTTACAGTGAACAGCATATTTACATGTAACCTCACATCAAGAGAATATAGTATATGGGCACTGATTGAGTTTATGTTAGTTTTGAGCTTGGAAACATTCATCAACACCTCGACTTTGTTGCAGAACAACAGCAACTAGTTGGACGTCTGGACATCTGCATCACATGTCTATTCCTGTTAGAAATATTTGTGAAGCATGCTTGACAATTATTGTGTCTAGCCTGATTCAATATATTTGTTTTATTTACCATGTTGAATGCCAAGATTTAACTTAAATACAAAAGTAAAGTAAGGTGGTATCAATAAAGCAAATAACATGTTTTTAACAGTGTATTGTTTATAAGTTGTTCAGACACAGTTGGTGACAAATTTATTTAATTAGTGTATAGTTTTGTCATCTTTATTATGTAATCAGTTTTAAATACAAAAAAATATTGCTCAGCATTTCTTACTTGATTGACTTTAGGCCTAAGTCATGTCTGTAAATAGACTTTAAATTTTTTGAATCATGATCCATGCTTAACAAGGTAAAATAAAACATAACACTTAAATGAGAGCAAGATTCTAATAACTCTAATAACTGGGTCAATGCTAGATGTTAACGTTGTGCGGAGCCATTGTTTTTTTGGTGGAAATATTTTGCAACTATATGTACCTTAGAACTCTATAGTGCCACTTATAAAGTTTATGGTTGGGCAATCCTCTCGTTAGTAGTAGAGCACATTCCAATCACAGAAGTCCTTTCTTGCATTAATCTAGTCTTGAATGGCTTGCTAGGTAGGAAATTACTGTCCATTATCAGAGCAGCCAGTAACGAGAGAAAACCTACGAGTGTATTCATGGTGCATTGAAAACCATCCTGCATTAGGATTATTTTGTGAAGAAACACTTGTTTGAAGAATGTGTATTGATTTAAATGCAAAGAAAGCATCCAACAAAAGTTAAGCTGTTATTTCAGAAACAGTGCATGTGATATTTTCTTACTTTTGAGAAAAACCCAAAAACAGTTCTAGCACTGAAAATCTGTAAAAAAACAAGTATTTTAAATAAAAAAAAAATTCTGTTTTTGTTATGAGAAATCAATTTATGGGTGAAAGTGTTTAGTGAAATAAATAACATTTCTTCTGTGCTGGTAAATTGAATATAGAAAATGCATGATGTTAGACGATCTGGGGACAGTAGATTTATATTTTACGTGGACAAGATGTGGGTAAACAGAAACTACACCACATAATTAATATAACAGGAGTTTGCACAAAGTAGGGGGCTTTTAAGTTCCTATTAGTAAAGAGAGTCATTTGATTGTGTCATGTTGGCTCAACCAAGACAAGTTTTATTCTCAAATGTTAATGGGTGTTCATATGAAATATGATATCCAGCAATTATCATAGCAAAATTTATTATACACACATAACTAATCTCTAATTTAAGTGGGGGCCAAGGTGGCTGAGCGGTTAGACTGCTCGCCTCCCACAAAACGAATTGGGTTCAATCTCCGGCCGGGTCACCGGATTTTCACAAGTGGGACTCCTGCCGGACGATGCCATTGGTCGGTGGGTTTTCTCGGGATCTCTCATTTCCCCTGCTCCTTCATTTCGGCACTGCTCCATATTCACCTCGATCATTCTCATTGGCATGAGGGAATCATACAGGATAATGCCACTGGTCGGCTGGTTTTATTGGGATCCTCCCATTTCTCCTGCCCTTTCATTCTGGCGCTGCTCCATACTCACACTCACCTCGCTTCGCCCTCATCTGCTCTCCAGACCTCAATGTTGCGAGCTGCCCAAATCTCTTTGCTCACTCAAAATTTATACAGACTTAAAATTGCATGATGTAGCACATTTACCAAATTGGCATCTTATGTGAAATGTCAAGAATTTCTGGAACAAGAAACTACTTTGAAGTACAACAGAAAGCAATAAAAAACAATACCACTTCACTCAGAAAATGTACAAAAATGTTTTATTTATTACGTAAATGAATACTTTATTTCAGGAGTTACAGACTGACTCATAAATTGGTTAGAATCTTGCCAAATTTTATTCTTATTTGCATGCAATAAAAAGAAACTGAATTGCATGTGACAAAAATGTTAACTTCACTACTAGAAAGATGTTAAAACAAGGAAGTGCTTCTCATAGTTCGCTGCCATCTTAATTGTAAGTATTGAGGGGTCATTGCTTATGTTAAAATGTACGCCGTTATGGGCAGTGATTTTTTCATAGGTTGGTTGCAAGAGTGCTCAGTATATCCTGAACTGCCTTTATCAATATTTTTCCCTAGATGCACTTCTCTGAACAGTTGGGACATTGCATATGGAACTGTTAAAATATTGTTCCTGTTTTTATCATGCTACTTAATAAATGTGGACAAATACTCATATTATTCTTGACTTGTGAACGAGAATTCTGTGTGTCAAACACCATACCACTAATGTATTGAAAATTACCCTTGTAAAGGTGGAACTTGAATCCAGGTACATACTTATAATTTACAATTAATAGCTCTTTTCCTGTATCACCATTGACTGGCTCTGTATTACATATGGTTTAATAAAAGTTTAGGTCATAGGATAAAAATCAATCAAATAGTTAAATTTTTTGCTATATACGTAACATAAACACAAGTTTTAAAATAATATCAGAAATTGTTAATTGAAAATAACCAATACACCCTTGGTATGTGTGTACTTAGGTAATGAAAATGTTTTGTGTACTGTANAAATTGTTAATTGAAAATAACCAATACACCCTTGGTATGTGTGTACTTAGGTAATGAAAATGTTTTGTGTACTGTATTGGCCTTGGTTTTGCATTACAAACTGACATAAAAACTCCTTGATTGCATACCAGGGCAGACCACACTCAGCTGACCGCATGCTGGCCTCCTCTGTTCTCAGTTATTGTTTGCAGGACCGTGTTGGATGCGAAAATGTCCTGGTGCATCCCAGTCAAGTCCCTGAGAAATACTGCAGTGCTGCCTGTATGAGAGTCTGAAATGTACTGGATTCATAATTTATAAGCTTATATGCGATGGTTAATGCGTGAAACTTCCTTCAGGAGTAGTTGCACATAAGTGTGATAAGAGCAAGCATACCTAATGGGTTACTTGCAAATGCATAATACATGCTATCAGGCAGACACTGTGGTTCAGTGCCACTGTAATGGTCTACTGACAAACATGTATTGCTTATTAAATAATAATAGTCTCTTTGACCTATCAAAACTTATTAAAATTCAATGCAAAGCAGTGATCCTGCACAGACATATGGTGGATGTGTGTTTCCTGGGAAGAGCAATTGGAAAGAGTTTTCATTTTCATGTTGTTTAATGTATTGCTTCTAATTATGCATTAAATATTGGTGTATTTTTTGGTAACTTGATGTTGTATCTGCTAGGCAGATTTGCAGACGAGTTCACAGCGCATTCCTTTGTCAAGCNGTATTTTTTGGTAACTTGATGTTGTATCTGCTAGGCAGATTTGCAGACGAGTTCACAGCGCATTCCTTTGTCAAGTCGCCACAGGGACGTCATTGCCGATTTGAAGCCTCAGGAAACAATGGATGATGTAATTCACCACGAAGTGAAAGAAGTGGGGACACATATGTATGTATTTTAATTTAAAACAACAGTCTTTTGGTTTGGGTCTTCATCTGTATAAATAAAATGTCAGTTTCAGTTCCAGGAAATACTTACATTTTAACATATAATATATAGTCCAGTCAACCGGTGCTCAAAAGAGGTGTTTTCAGGAAAAAATTCTGGAAGTTTTTTTCTCACCGGTTCAATATGTTTTCTGGGGTGCTGAATCCGAATTTCATGTTTGCGCCCTCGAGGGTTGTGAACTTCACAAGAAAAACCAAAAAAATGTAAAAATTTTGTAATTTTTTTAGTTTTTGGCTTATATCTCTAAAATTATGCATTTAATCGAAAAGACCATTCTATACAAAATTAAAGTTGACAGTTTCTACAAACAGCATTTATCAAGTTTAATTTTCTGACTAAGTATCCAGGCGCTAGAGCGCGCTGAAAAAGGGCGATTTTTTGGCCCTTTGGCAAAAACTAGAGAAACGCTCTCTTTCACCCGCGATAACTCGAAAACTATGCATTTAATTGAAAATGACACTTCATTAAAAATTAAAGTATACCAAATTTCCTATAAAATGCACTTTTATTTTATAACTGGGTATGAAATATGTGGGCAGACAGTCAGATGCGATCTTGCTCCCTTCCCTAACGTGCCTGGCGAGAGGGGAAACAGTTACCTAGCAACCAGCATGGCATCCTCACATCCTCTTTCTCTTCTCTTCTCTGTGTCTATCTCAGCCATGCACCTTTCTTCCCCCTTACATATCAGCAAAAGGGGAACTGTTATGTAACATAAAAAAGAGAGAGAGTGTGTGTGTGTGTCTCTCTATCTTTCTCTCTCTCTCTCTGTGGCTTCTGGCAGGGTGGGAACTAGTTGTAAACCCAGCGAGGCATCCTTGCACCCTCCCTCTGGATGCCAACTGGTTTGGAAGGTGAGGGGTAAATTGTTTCATTCCTCCTGCCTCTGAGGCTGCCCCTTCTCTGTCTTGCCTGCCATGAACACACCGCCCGATCGATAACCTCTCTGCTTGCTCTACGGCGATTGAGTGCATGCAGGACATTCAAAATTCGGCTTTATTCGGAGATAATGTTCAACTCTTACACACAACATGAAGTTTAATGAAGTCAGAAGTTGTATTTTATTGATGTACGTGTCAGATTTCCATCTACTAGAATTCTGGATGCATGGAAAAATTTTTGACGGTCCCCTGAAAAACTGCAGGTAAAGAGTTTACTGTAGTGTTTTTTTTTTAAATAAAGCTCACTAACGATTCACAATGACAGTGTAATTTATTTGTGTAACTTAAAAAGTAGGTCTATAGTTATTAATATAGTTACCATGGTTTCACAGTGGTGCAGAGGGTTGAGCTGCAGGGTGAAGCAACTAGCTGTTGCTGAACGACACTGAATGTATTCCACAAAGTTTAGATTTTGCTTTCTGTCGACGCCGGAGGGTGACGGAGAAAAAGATAACCAGTAAAAGAAGGAAGAAGCTGGGAACCCAGTGAGAAAAATATTTGTTGTATCTACTTTCTTCTACAATGACAGTAAACATCAGTTTATTTAACTGTTTGTAATCGTGAAGNACTTTCTTCTACAATGACAGTAAACATCAGTTTATTTAACTGTTTGTAATCGTGAAGTCTATTCACAAAATTTTTTATGTTTATTACATTGTGCATACTTTTTGTGTTTAGTTTTAATTGCAGTTTTTTTTTTCCTGGNAGTCTATTCACAAAATTTTTTATGTTTATTACATTGTGCATACTTTTTGTGTTTAGTTTTAATTGCAGTTTTTTTTCCCGGGGTATGCGAAACAGCGTTAAATGTGGTCGTCGGTCAGCAACGGGAGTGTTGCGCTGTGTTGCGATACATTTTAATTACTGTAGAAACGTTCACAGGTAAACTACATGACTCCGATTTCACTTGATAGTTTCTCACATGGTTTTTTTTTAGTGTACAGGAATGCTATTATATAAAATGCAGGAATTGTACTGGAAATTTGATTTACACTTGCAGTCTTGCTGGACACCCTGACATTAGCAAAGTTGTTGGAAAGAGGCGGGGGAAAGTCATGTGTTAGCTGGGTTGTGTCTGTTTTTAGATCTTTCCTGTTTCCGAGTAGTACAGCAGTGACAAAGAGAATCACAGCAATGAGTGACCAAATTAAATGCAACAAACTTATTTTTGTGCCTATTTCTTTCAATTTTTGACTAACCAAATTTTTATTGGTTCCTCCGAAAAGTGTTGTAATTTTGAGAGTGTCGTTATTCCAAGGGTTGTAGTGTCAAAAGTTGGCTGTCCTTTTTTTTTTTTTTTTTTTTGCCAAGTTTAGTGTTTTATTTTTAAAGCTTGGTTTGACTTTGCTTAAGGAGCTGAAATTGAGGCTCAACCTTCTCTCCTTATAACTGAATGTACTGTCACGTTTTAATGTAATTTTTATTGCAGATTAGTTTGTGAAGTCAGTTATGTGACACCAATGCTAAATCGTCAGTCTTTCAGGAAGTTCTTCAAGTTTCAAGTTCTGAAGCCATTAGATGTAAAAACCAAGTTCTACAATGCAGAGGTGTGTGCGTGGCATAGCATATTTTGGTAATGCTTTTTTACCCACATGCATGTTAAAGCCCCAGATGTAATTTTTGTAAATTTTTTCTTGTGTACATATTTTATTTCTGCGTAACATTACGTATAGAAGGGAGTGCTCATTGAAGTGTCTCTCATTTTAACGGAAACTGCAGTGTGAAGATTGTAGGGTAGATTCAGTAATACACTGCAGCTTTTCTGCTTTTTCCGTAGTGTTTGATGGAAAGGTGATGAAAAGCAGGCTTTAAAAATTGGCCTAAGTTGTACTTTGAATGCTGGTAACACATTGGTAGCAGCTTGCCTTGTAATCAGTGGTCAGTACACGTTGGAGACAAATTTAATTCCTAAATTACAATACTCGTATATTTGTGCCATAACTTATCTATAGGTTGGTGTTCTGGTTGTCGAAGGTAATAACTGCATGTGATTGGAATATTTGCCGTAGAATTGCTGGGAACAGCTGCGTCATAACTCTTGTACTTCTCAGTGCATATTTATCATTGTGCATGTTGATTGTGGCACTCTAATTTAAGTTCAGTTTAAATAGCACACTTTTAAGAAATTTTTCTTTAGAATACAACGCCAGATTGCCAGATGCGGTTTCTGCACCATGACAGTTTCGGGTTACTTAAAGCACATTTAGTGTAAACCTAAACACAGGTAGATATTTGCCAACACATTCATTCTGTAGACATTTAGTGATAATGAAACTTAATAAAATTGCAGTGAAGCTTAATTACTTCAGTCCACCCTTGTCTAAAGTGTGATGGGAGCTTCATTAGTGGACACTTCCAAACATCTTCACACTTGAACTGGGGGTAGCTATTGTCGGATTATACCGAAGTGAGAGTAGAATTTAAGCTCCTTCCTGTTGTTGCGTTGAGCATTTACTCTGCGTTAAATGTTAATGCCTAATTAAAATTTGAATCCAAAATTAGATTTCATCTTGTTACAGAGTTACATAATGTTTCTTTAAAATATGAAAAGTAGAGTTCCTTTTAAATACCTTAGCCACTATCATTCTGGCGTGTTACAAGTGAACTGTGTTTGTATGCACCCCATGTTAAACTCCATTATTGATTGTGGTTTTGGTAGTTCTTGACCTTGCTGGACGTTTAGATAAGGGATTTGTTATGCATCAGCCGCTGGTAGCCGAGTGATGTTGACTTGTCCGTTATTGCCACAGGCAGAGTGTGATTTTGTGAATGTTTATAGCCGAGGGAAGAGGATGGAGCGATGCCATTGACTCTTCATTTGTTCATGCCTTAGTATAAGACACCTTTATCTTTATAAACTCTTAGCGTTAAACAATGAACTTTAACACCAACAAACACCACCATCGTTTGTCAACAGTATTTTAATGATTAGATTTCCCATGTCTATGTCAGATGACTAAGTCAGTATGTACTTCCAGTAGAGATGTTCAGTATGATTTTGAAACATAATTTTACTACCACTTCTTTACAAATATTTTACACTCCAATTTTTTGTAGTTTTTATAGTGTTGTGCAATTTAAGTGTGGCAGAATGATATGCAGTTTTTTGAATGCAAACAAGAAAACACGAATGCAGTTGGACATCTAGCATTCAGTCTTTTTAATGGCAGAATATTGCAACTGAAAGGAAATTTATGGTTATTAAATAACACTGAGGAGTACAAGATTACAAGTAGTTGTGTAGGTGTGTAAATGGGTAGTTTTTTTTTTTTTTTTTCTTCAAACAAATAAAATTATTTTGCTGTATGTATGCACCATAATTTTGTTTTGAGTTCATTAATTTTATTTTGTCTCCATTTAGCTGTTAGCATTTAGCATTTGCGTGCTTCTGTAGTTTTCACAGGGTAGTATATTAACATATCAGTATCCTCGTACATAATTTGTAGTGAAGTATTATAAGAAGGAATGCAATTTTTGTGCATGTTTCAATTACTGTGATACTACTTTTTTGATTTATTATGAATTTTGAAAACTAACATAAATGAATATCACAAATTCACCACCAAAATGTTGTTTTTACCCTATTGTAATGAAAACAGGCATTACAAGAATTGTCCCTGAAGATAGTAGGGAAAAAACAAGTAACTTTGTAAAATTGTCAAACATTGATACTATAAA
This sequence comes from Clitarchus hookeri, assembly GCA_002778355.1. Classification (NCBI taxonomy): domain Eukaryota; kingdom Metazoa; phylum Arthropoda; class Insecta; order Phasmatodea; family Phasmatidae; genus Clitarchus; species Clitarchus hookeri. The sequence goes on from NQII01001290.1 coordinate 484,069, forward strand.
CATACTTCATTACAAATTACATCCCATGTTTCCAAAATTACTTTTCTGTTGGTGCTCGTTTTCCAGTATAAAAATTACATGTAAATGACTGATTTGAGCTGGTTTTCAATTACCCAGTGTTTGAGTGAATGCCCAGTATATTTGTTTGCCTTTAAATAATTTATAGAAAGGCATATGGTGCAGCTACTTTTGATGACCAATGTATGGTTAACATGTTAACCAAGCTCATTACCAAGCAGCCCAATGATGTATGTACTCACTTTCTGGTGCCATACGTCATACTTTGAGCAATAGGTTTACACAAGCAGTGATTTACTTGTGCACCTCACACGTACGATCATTGTTTCATAACAACCTGTATATACTGTGCTAACTTGGAAACTGGTTCCAAGCACAAATGACTGTAAACTTAAAGCTGCAAATTGTGTAACCAGATTTTAATTTTTGCGTTGCTGAAAGTCATGATACGAGTTCTTTTTTTTNAACTTAAAGCTGCAAATTGTGTAACCAGATTTTAATTTTTGCGTTGCTGAAAGTCATGATACGAGTTCTTTTTTTTAAGTTGCCTTCGTGACATGACCTCAATTTTTTTTTCTTTAATCAATTCATATTCATGATAGATCAAAANTTTTTTTTAAGTTGCCTTCGTGACATGACCTCAATTTTTTTTTCTTTAATCAATTCATATTCATGATAGATCAAAATTTGCTGCTGTTTAGTACAAAGTATGTGCATGTATTTTGTAGTGAAATAGTGGTGATTTAGATACTGGAATATATCAAGTAATGCATGCACCTCTATTAATTACTTGAGTAGATGGAGTGTTATAACTGTGTTTATTTGTATTTCTTCTTTTTCTGCATGATGCTTGCTGGTGCGTGCATGATGGGATGTGTGGCATGCACAGGACTTCCTTGTAAGTTACCATTTTTTAGTTTGAACTAATGATTAAAGTTCTTGCACATAAAATTTTTTGCTTTCATTCTTTGCATAAAATTTTTTAACATATTTTTAAAACTGTACATATATCTGACACAGCATTTTAAAGCTTCTGATTGTAGAAGCAGCTAGTTAGTATTGGTATGTTTATTGTTGCTCCATGTAGTCAAGTAATGGTCCTATGTGGAAATTTATACCCTATTTTGGTTATCAGTTAATGGATTCTGTTTTAGTAATGAAAATCTAAGCAACTACATAAGAAATGTGAATTTTGAACAACCTTCATAAGAACAAGACATGAACAAAACACCTTTAACAGATTGTTAAAAATGTGCATCAGAGATATAAAAGAGTTTTCTTTGAAGATACTTTAATGAGCTTCACTGCTAATATTTCACGTATCAACAACTAAAAACTTCATATAACAGCTTAACACTGGTATTCCATTAAGAAAGAAGCCTAGGAACTTATGCCTGTAAACACAACCTAATGAAAGCATCAAGTATAGTTTATATCGGACTGTAAAAAATTTACTATATGTTATTATTATTATTATTACAAAAAATTTTGAATAGTTTTGATAACATGTGTAAAAATTAGTAGGGAAAAAATAAAAATAACATGAGAACAGACATACATGTTTTAGTCACATTGTCACAAAGTACAAAAATAAAATCCTTTGTAATTCATAGACAGATATATCAAAATGAAATAATTTTTCCCCCATCAGTAACATTAGATTTGTAGAACATTATTCCTTTCGTGTTATTCTTGCAAAATTACTGTTTGTGAATTGTGTGATATGATTTTATAATTTTCTACATGTAAGCATACTTTGGGAATTAAACTTCCACCACCCAAAGTTTTGAAAGTTTATCACTGTTGTTGGAAACTACAATAATTCAATACATGCTGCAATTTTGTTACTGAGATTGATATGATGCTTTAATTAAAGGCCGTGTTGTATTTATTTCATTGTTACTCTAGTAGGTTGGAATTAATTATAGTTTCATTAATTTGTGATTTCACCTGTTGTGCTGGTCTCATAATATGTAATTTGAATGAGAAATTATATAATGTTGTTCTAAAACAGTAAGTTATATTTTAAATCATCAGTGTTAAATTTTCCATACTCGTACATACAGCCGATGTCTACAGTCATATAAATTGTAAAATTAAGAGCCACTTCTACAGGTTCATGTTAAACTTCCTGTTAGACTTTAATGATAAATTTAAGAGTGAATCACTTGTTGATCTTTTACATGTTCCTTTTAATATTAATGTTCGCTTTAAAGTCCTCGTCAACTAATTGTCACCTGAAGTTGTTGTTAGTGAGTTTAACAAAATGTTTTGAGTGATTGAGCATAAATAATATTTATAAGGATTAGACCAACATAACTTTTGTAATAACCGAATGAAAGTTATGATGAATATAACTAAATACAAAAAAAAAAAAAAATTGGTTTCATATTTACATGAAAGCAATGAATTTTCAACGTGACTGCCTTTGGTTGAAGACCACTAAAATATTTGTGAGGCGTAAAACATTTTTGAGGAATGGCTGCAATTTATAGTAAATTCATACCAAATTTTTTTGAACTCAAAATCCGTTACTATGTCCCATGCTTTACTTTCCTCACGCAATGTTATAGTATATGTTTGCTTGTATTAATTTTTTTTCCCCTGATTAGTTAACCAGCAAACTTTCTTCCTCAGGGGTAAAATTAGTAAACCTTGACCGATTCGTTACTATAACCTAAACCCTCCTGAACTACCACAACATGGAAAAAATAACAAACTTTTTTTTTATGCGAGTTATAGAGAACATGATCTACTAGCCAATAAGAATACGTGTTGTATGAAGTCAAGCTAACAGCTACAACAAAAAGGAATGCACCCTTCCGTAATTTAACGAAGGGTGTGAAATGGAATTCCACATTCAAGCTGTCGTTATCTTAATTTAAGTTACAGGCAGTTTAACGCGAACCTGTAAAACTGGCCCCGAGAGGTTTTATGGACGTTAAACTTTGATACGTGTTAATTGACATCTTGCTCAGCAGCTAAAGTATCCGTGGGTTACCACTGGTGCAGGCTCACGCGACCAGTGCAGTTTTCATACAGGTTCCTCCTGGTTGCAGAGAGTNGACTGGTGCAGGCTCACGCGACCAGTGCAGTTTTCATACAGGTTCCTCCTGGTTGCAGAGAGTTTTTTTTTCCATGACCAAGAATTGTCTGCAGAGGATCCTCTTCGTTAGTCACGGTCTACTGAGGGTAGGCGCCTGAGACGGCATCTTGTCTCGGTCTTATCCCTCCGAGCTATCTCCTCCGGTGAAGGCAGGCTTGGAAGGCAAAGGTTGTAGAACTGATCTGACATGGAGTGGATGTTCNCGCACTGCACTGGTTTCAGGAGTTGGTACTGAGTTAGATGCTGTGCGCAGAGCTGCCTTTTCAAAGAGTATCCCTCGGGAGGTGTCACACAGGTCCAGATAAGCAAGCGTAAGTGGTGTGCAAGTCCATGGGTTCGTGCAGTCTGCTGTTGAATACGTAGGTAGGTGGTGTGGTGGCCGTGGGGAAGGCGTCAGCTTGGTATCTCAGGATAGCTACACTTGTCTGGAGCACAGGGTTTCTGTGTGAGCCACAGCTTCTTATGTCTGCGCTCTTTCTAAGGCTTCCTCCCGCTATGCCTACTTCCCCTTGTCATAGGTGTAGGGTTGTACTTTGCACGTAAGGTGCTGGTGATCATTGCCACCACCTCGAAACCAGTTTGGGCATGACATGAGTGGTTTCACAGACAGATCCACTTTTTTTTTTCTTTTGTAGGAGTCTTACTGAATTCGTAGAACTGAGCAAGATTCTGATTTGTGAAGATGAGTCTGTCCCACAGCCAGGTTCATTTACGTTTCACTCATTAGTGAGATTAATGATTACTGAACAATGCCATGAGCTCTCGCTTATCTTTGCAATGGTCAGGATTGTGGATTGATGACAATTTTTCTGGATTTAGCTGCATGCAAAGTCCATTTTGTTAGGAACATCAATACAACATCTGTCTTTGCCCATCTGATTTAGATAACCAACATCCCGTGATCAGTGCTGCTGATGGTGGAGATGGTGGTTCATCAGTTCATTCCCTGGATCCCCTGGGGTTGGTTCAAACTGAGTCCTACAGGATTAATTCTGATGTATTTCAGTTCCGGTGCTGAGATTATGCTAGTGGGGTGCAGGATCACTGATTCATTCCCTACAGACTTGTGTGGAGTGTTGTGCCATCCTCTGGCTAAACTTCAGTAGTAGTTTGCAAGCTACCCACTGACTGTTGATGACATTCCAGAACAATGACCACATCTCCTGGCAGTCTGTTTTTTACCCTTGATGGTATCCTGATCGCTCGTGGCATGTGTTGGTTCACAGACACGTCCTTGTATTTACAGTATCGAGCTGGTCCATGACCACCCTGAGGAACCCTAGACAACCGTACAACTTCACTCTGTTCAGTAAGGTGGCCGGCCCTAAGCCATACAAATCACTCAGTATTAGTGTCCTTAGCAAAGCAAAGGTATGTTTACTCAAGGTGGAGAGGGGTAAGTACTGTGCATCTCGAGCCTTCTGTACAACTGTCGAAACACCCTCGCAGCAAAATGACACAGGATTGAGATAGAGGAAGATGTTAGCCAACAGCTCTCAATGTGTATTCACTGCACGTCACGATGCCACACTTTCCATCTCTGGTTCTAGAACATCACCCTTTCTCTTCTCACGCGGTGACATGATCACTGCGTGGATCATGCCATGAAGCATAATTTTGCAGAAATAAAAGGTTGTACCTCTGAGCAAGTGGTTTTCAAAACTACATAAACCGTATACTTTTTGGACTAAGACCACATTCCAGTGTGATCTAAATCATAGGTACTAATGATATCTGCTAACATTTTTGTTCGCAAATGCATATACCGCTAAAAGTTACCAATTTGGACCATTACTAAAACAGTTCAGAATTGCTTTATGCCTAGGGCAGTTTATTACAGCTTATATAAACCCTAAGTTTTCTTAGTACGTGGTCACATCGGCCTCCAAAATTGCCAACGTGTATCTTTATTATCTCTGGAGGATTTTCGATAGAGTTGGGAACAATCCCCACATATTGCTTTCAGCTTGATACTTAATAAAAATGGTTTGTAGTGCATTCAAATTTTTTTAACCATTTTTGTTATGAACTCTGTTATGCAGGACTGAATGAAAAGTTAAGAATGCGTGCTTCTGAAGCTTTTATTAGAGGCAGCGTAAATGGCCTATTACGGAATTGAAAATGTACAAATGTGGTAGGTTTTTGCAAAATTTAATTTAACAAACTGTACATTTATCAGTTCATATGTATATACATACCCCAAACATTGTAAACGTAACAGGTGGCTTTAAAATTGAAGTAAAATCCTTTAAGAAGTTTTCCCGCTTATAAGTTTAAGAGGTATTACATAATTTTGCACCTGGTCTATAATTACCAATGCAATTTGACCCTCTTTAGAAGTTTTCCTTGTTAATAAGACTAAATTTTCCAGTCCCTTCAGAAACTTTTTGACAGTTTTACTGTACATTGATGAATTTACTTTAGTATCTGATACATTTAAAAAAGACTAATATTTATCAAGAGGTATTAAGTTATTACAATATTAAACCTCCCCTTTCATATTTTTTCTAAAAGGAATTCTAATTCAAGCATTGTGATTCAGTGGCTTTTTGGAGATATTTCCACCTAATATCCACCATTTACATCATGAGATAGCTTTCAAACCTACAAGTTACTAAATTATTTTATAATGAAGNTTCCACCTAATATCCACCATTTACATCATGAGATAGCTTTCAAACCTACAAGTTACTAAATTATTTTATAATGAACATAACCTTGAACAAAAACATGCTTTAGAGTTGTTCGGATGTGACTTTTTGTCAAACGAAATGAAAATTATGTNGAACATAACCTTGAACAAAAACATGCTTTAGAGTTGTTCGGATGTGACTTTTTGTCAAACGAAATGAAAATTATGTTATAGAATTTCATGAAACTGAAATGAAAATGAAAAATCATTTTGAGATTTCTATTTTTCTGAAAGTTAAACAAAAATCTTAAAATTGTAACTAAATGGAAATCTTAAAACTGTAGCAAGATATCACATTATCAAATGAACTCCATTTAAAATATAAAATCAAACTTGTTTGATACGATCAGTTATTATAAGGAATAACAGAATTTCAAAACTGTTTATGTTACACAGATGTGTCAAAATAAGTTATATAAGTGCTCTGCTTGGTGAAGGAATAATTGCTGTAATAAAACCCTAGAAGAACATTAAAAAAAAAAAGNAAGTTATATAAGTGCTCTGCTTGGTGAAGGAATAATTGCTGTAATAAAACCCTAGAAGAACATTAAAAAAAAAAAGATTAACACAACCATTCTGGAAACATTTAATGTTTAGTTTTGTGAGGTTATATCACAATAAAAACTAACAAATGGATGCTTAAAATAAAAAATTTTCCATTGTTCGTCAAACTCACATATTTGATGTACACAAAATTGTTCATTTTCTTGAGACTTGGTAACTAGTTCTTTTACTGAAAGCAAAAATTAAAGTTCTTATGTTTTGTTGTAGTTTCGGCATACCAAATATTTGCACAACTCTAACATGTTTGTGTAACAGAGCATAAATCAANAATATTTGCACAACTCTAACATGTTTGTGTAACAGAGCATAAATCAAAAACATGCTCCTGAGGCCATACTCACGCCAGTTGCCTCCAGTTCTGAACTAGTGGCGGCGTTCCTTTTGACCATCGTTCTGTTGTCCATTTGTTCAAATAATTACAGTACACAGTTCATTTATAATAGCTCGCATAGTTTTAACAGATTCTGCAACGGGACACTCGGTTCATGAAGTTGGCCTCAGGTGGAAAGAGTACCAGATTTGTTGTCATTTAAATTTTATCTTAAAAAGTGTTTTTGTTGTGTGTTTTTTTTTTGTTTAGTCTGATGAAGTTTACCTTGAAGCTCAAGTACAGAACATAACGACTGGACCAATATGCCTAGAAAAAGTGTCGTTAGAATCATCACATCTATTTAAAGGTTAGAAATTTTTTCTGCTTTTAAATTTGGTAGTTACATTGTATGGAAAGTTTAACATTAAATTAAAGAGCATAAGCAGTTTAGTGCATCTTTTGATACCACTTTCTTTACCATCATTACATGAACAGACATACAGCGAATTTGTGCACATTCCATATTTACTCCTGTACCACCTGCCTCCATGTGACAACCCTCTCCCCCCCCCCCCTCCTCTTTCCTCTTGCATTCTGAATATTCTCCTATGAAAAAATATTTTTGCATATTTATTTCTAAAAACTTGTGTGTCAGTGCAGAGCTGTGTTGCACAAGCTATACATGTGTTCCAAAACTAAATATGGCACGTGCTATACCATATTTATTTGAAGTAAACAGATTGATAACACAACAGGAAACTATCATGAAACAGGTATGGTCAGAGCATGATACAAATAGAGGAGATACTTGAACACAAAAGGCCACTTATCTAATGGCTTCAACACAAATATTATCATGTATCCTTGCGGTAGCCATTCATTCGTCAGAAGGAGCGAAAAGCAGTCTGTGCTATGATAAACCCGACTATTTTCAGTCCTGTATTTATCTCAAAAACATTATTTTCCATCTAAGACTGTTAAAATTTGTTTCCGAGTAAAAATGTGCCATCAGTAACATGAATAAATACAGTATACAGTGGGCCATATTGTATCAGCAAAGAAAAAAAGTTGTAATAATCATATGTCAAAATGCTGTTATACACATACACAGTAACTTACACGCGCAAAATAAGCTTGTAAAAACAATAGTGATTTCTGGAATTATGTTTTCAACTTAATCTTTATTCTCCAGTAGACTATTGGTTGTTACTGCTGGAGATATGCGTGTATTAGGTCATGTACATCTAGCTTATAATGCCTAGATGCCAATTAAGTTTGTTTGATCAAAATCGGTTCAGTGGTTTTCATTGTAGGCTGACATAACCTCAACGCTAGATACCCTGGCAGGTGTCATGTTACCTCTCTTTAAATTCTATTTTTAGCTACAGTGTTCCATATTTTAAGGTCATGAGGCATGCACTAGTTATAACAGGTTATGTGATGTAATCAGCTGCAAGTGTGTATAAGTGAGAGCAAGAGTGTCACAAGTCACTTTGTCGTTAGAGTCCATGTCGTTAGAGAAGACACATCACAGTGCTACAACGGCATAAGTCTCGGTCAGGCAGCCTGCACTAAACCTTAGAAGAAATTTGGTGATCATGAGTGAGCCACCTTAGGGAAACATCCAACGTCCACAAGATACTACAGAAGGAGATACAGGCCAAGGAAGATATTTAGAAATATTGGTGGATTTAGTACTGATGTTGCTAAAGGAGATAACGTTTATGTTAAGCAAGTTACCCAACCATATCAAGAAAGTTATGTTTTGTTTCTATTTTGTATCAATTTTTCTTTGCAAGGTATGACTGCTAATCCTAGTAGTGGTATTTTGGAAATGTGTTTTTTCCGTAGGGCCCATAATTTACCGGCTCCTTCGTATGCTTTCATTAATCAAATTTATGATCGTGAGATAATACGTTGCAAGACTTTGTTTTGACCGGGTTGCTCACACTGGGTCCTAGGATGGACAACAACCCTCCCCCGCTTCATCAGCTCACATAGAGCATGAGTTGGGCGTACTGGCTGTGCGAGAGAGACATTGTGATTGGGAGTTCCCCAGCGTATGTGGGCACCCACCCGCTTACCCCCTGACCACCCACCGTCCGGCTACATAAGGAAGATGACTGGAGGTGCTGACACAGTTAGTATGAAGGCATCTCAGGCTGCAACTCGTGGCGAGACCTAGCCTTCTGCACTCAAAGCGTTTCACGTACGCAGTTTAATTGGTTTGTAGTAAGGATCCCACTAGAATAGAAGTTAAGGGTATTCGGACCTAAGAAGTTAAGGGTGTTCGGAACCAAGATGTTAAGGGAATTTTAACCCGGGGCGAAGGACGAGTTGGTCCTCGCCCTAGTGTAGGGACAGCCGGCGGTCTGTCCCCTCGTGGGAGCAGCATGTGGAGACACGGGTTAAGTGTCTTGGGTGGGAGGGATAGCACTGCAATAAAGAGGGAGTTCCTTAGATGCCACCATGTATTCTTTCCCTGGGAAGCAACCACACCTTGTCACCCCCACCCCTTATCTCACCTCTCCTTCTGGACTGTACTGAGGGTTGGCTGACCTACTCGCCGTCCCGCGTGCACTAGGCCCTTTTCCTACTTCCATCTCTGGACTGTGAGGGAAGTTGGCTGACATACTCGTCAGCCTGCACGCCCAGCCCCCCCAACCTCCTTCCCGTTAGACTGGCGACAGCTGGCCGACACGCTCGCCACTTCCACGCACCTCAGCTCCTGCAAACCCTTGGGTAGGTGACGGCTAAGGAAGGCCTGGTGCCCAGAAACCTGGTCCCCAGCCAGGGCAGTAACCTCCAACCACAAACAACTCAGGTGACGTAGCCACTTACCTGGTAGCCCTCACGAGGGCGTACTAGAACCTTGAGGGACGAAGCGGCCAGGCCGGCGGTGATATAGGCAGACCATTTAGGCCTTGACAGCCTGCAACGGACCATTCTGGGACCTCGTGACTCCCGTCGTGGGATATCCCATATATCCCCCTAGGTTCCCCTTGGAAGGAACCCCTGAAGGTCCCTCTTCACCACCCCACCCATAACAACTTGCTGGGATCGAGTGGGAAAGGGGACTTCTCTTAAATCCGAGGTACCGGCAGCGACGAGAGCGGGGGGCAACAAGGACTTGCACCAAGACCAGGCCGGACCAGTAAGGAGGCAGGTATGGAATATAGGGAGAGACATGACAGTTTTTGCTGTTAATTAAAGGTGTTATAAATCAGACTACATTAATTTCAATTGCTCAGGCCACCTCGGATCCAAGCTCCGAGCTGTGATGTAATGCGGGCAGTCGGCATACAGCTGGTAGCAGCAGTACCGCGGGCCACTTTTCTCGCATCAAGTTGGTTTAGTGGCGTGTACATCTAACCGAGCTTGAGAAGTGGGCGTCTCAGCTGTGGTGGAGGCTAGAGCGATAAATGACATTGCCCATGACACATCAGTCTGTATCAGAATTTAACGTCACAAACAAATCAAGAATAACTATAATCAAAAGACTAAAACTTGCATTTTCAACTTTCATATCTGTTTCATTGAAGGCACTAGCAATTAGATCTTGTAGCTAAGTGTAAAGCATGACATACAAAACTGTGGAGCACTGTTTAATTTATTATAGAATGTGAATTTGGTTTATCAACTTTAATGTGACTTGTCATTTTGGCTTTAATCATGCAGTAGCAGTTTGAACATTACTGTTATTTTGGAGTTTTCATATTTCCTTTACAAAAATAACTTGAAATTTCCACAAATACTTGGTTGAATTTTAGCTATATTTCCAGAAACAAAATGTGATATTTAATGCGTTGCTTTTTGTACAAATATGCCGCTCCTGTGCTACGGAGCAAGGTAGGATGTCACCATAAGATCCAAGGAACACACAAAGATGGAGCGCCTTTGACTATATGCCTTAAGGTGTGGGGGAGGGGGAGAGAAGCAGCATGTGCCCAGCACTGGGTCAAAGAAGGAGATGACAGGAAACAGATTGAGAAGCAAAGCAGTCCGACAGTGCCAGAAGCAGCCACCTTGGAACATGTCTGTTTTTAACAATAAGCACACATACCCAGCACATGTACCGTGATTGTCGCTTGAAGGGCCGAACTTAGGTTGCCAACAAATGTGTGGAACAGTCTTGGAAGATGTGGTTGCGCATGGGACGAGGGTAACCTCACACTGTTGGTACTCCGACTAGAGTGAAAGGATTAGTAATGTTCCATTGAGAACGGTGATGCAAAGTGTAGCTAAGCAGACGTTGAAGACTTTGGTGCACGCGTGGGCAGAGTGACATCCTGCACAAGAGCTGCGTGAGTCAGCTGTGAATTAAGGACAGCTGGCAAAACTCAGGGCCAACAATGATCTGGGGTGGGGAGGGAGCTGAGAAAGAGAGCCTGGGCTGCTTCCCCCTCTGTGGCCGGAGAGGTGGAAGCACGCCGGGGTATGTGTGATGTAGGTTGCTATCTAGCAGGCGACAGCAGATGACCCGCATGATAATCCCTGGGCATCACAACCATGGNTGTGTACAGCGTAACGCACTTCTTGGGAGGGGGCCGCTGCTTCAGCGAGTCAAGAGCATGTTAGAGATGTCGTTCATGGCTCATTCAATCTTGACGAGTTTCACCGCACCTTCTTGCTTGCAGCCCTGCTTGGGGCAAGGCTATAAAAATTTGTTGCTGGGATATATAGTTGAGACAAATTTGTATCTGGTATCCAGTTGTACTTCAACATTATCCAGTGCAAGACACAAGACAAGCATCCTCATCACATACTGTTGAGAGGCTAACATTACATGCTGATTAAAACCTGATTGACTGCTTTAGTATTCACATGCATGCGTAGCACTCCATCATCGCATGAACGAGTGAATAACAGTAAATCAAGGGGTGTAAGAATGTCTATGTTTAAATATTTTTAATCACTTTTATTTACAGAGTTACTACTACATTTACCATATGAGGAACCTATTAAATGAGTGATTTTCAAACTGTGGTTCATGGCTAGGTCCTAGGTGGCTTGCAGAATTTTATAATAATTTTACAAAATAATTTTTTTACTTTTCTACAATTAAATTTATTCCTGTGTTTTGCTTCTGGCATAGAACAGGTGCGGGGGAAGTTTTCAATGTTAGGTTGAGGGTCTACCCCATAGTGGTCCGTAGTAAACCACCGTACCGTAACCAGACCTGTTAATGTTCAGATTTTCGGGCAAAGATGTGTACCACTCTAAAAAAATGTTTGTTGTAATTTCTTGACAAACTTCATAGTTATGATACATGGGTGACGTTTGTGCAGTAACTTCTCTGAACATGACATCAGCCAACGAGTCTGTGTTTGGCCACGTGAATGTGGTGCAGCCGCAAGCCAGTCGTCAGTTCCTGTATTGCCTAGCGCCTCAGCCAAGCCTCACCTCCGACTTGAAGCTGCTCAGCGGGGCCACTAACGTCGGCAAACTGGATATTGTGTGGCGCTCGAATTTGGGTGAGAAAGGTCGCTTACAAACTAGTCAGCTGCAGAGGATGGTGAGCATTTCATTTGTGTACATTTTGTGAGGCTGTAGGGATTGTTGCTTTTATTAGCATTAGTTTTTTAATATAAAAAATGATGATGGTTTTTTTTTTGCATTGTTTACTTGTCATGAAAATTAAACTTAAACTTGATATTCAAATTCAAATTTCAGCACAATTTATGAACCATGTTTACCTAAATATGAAGCTTACTACAAAGAAGTTTAAAAAAATCATCCCATCTGAGGGTGGAAATTAGATGTCTGCCAAGCTTCAAAAGTTACAAATACGAANAAGAAGTTTAAAAAAATCATCCCATCTGAGGGTGGAAATTAGATGTCTGCCAAGCTTCAAAAGTTACAAATACGAATCAAATATCTAAAAATTTGCTTTGAAATATTGAATTGAATTAACATTGAAAAAAAAAATAGAAACAGTAAAATTTAGAGGTTATGTCTGCAAAACACCTAGCTGCTTTTTAAATTACACGTATCATTTCTTAACACGCGTATTCAATAAAGACCTGGTCACATATAAACAATGAAAATTTTTGCGTGCACCATATATGAGAGGGAAAAACGTATTTATGGTATTGTAAATTTGTAATTATCTGTGAAAATAAATAGTTAAAACACGTTCGCACACAAAGATGCACCGCATAAATGTTACTTTTGCAGAAGCAGCAAAGTTTTAAAATTATAATCAATAACCCATACTTCTACAGGCTTTATTTATTTGAAAAACGTCGGCCAAAAATCACAGGGCTGCTCGCAAAATAAACAACATTAGTCAGCCCAATGTCAGCCGCCTAAGCATCAGCAAAGATATACGGTACGTATAATGTAGTGCACTTTCTATGGTGTGATCGCTAAAGAAATTTCATTTTTCTACTGACCAGTTACAACACTGGGTCGTCGTAACAACACTCACGAGTTATCGGCCGGCACCATATTTCTGGCCAAGTCTCTCGTGCATCGTAGATAATAATTTTTGGCATCTTATTTTCCCGTGCCGGGAATTCCAACGTTATTCGAATTTTAAACTTTATTTCAGAATTTTTTTTCTTGTTGTTACACTGTATTTCAGTAAAGGAAAAGTAACATGTTGTTGTTGTTTTTTTTTAATTGGTGCTGTTAAGAGAAGTTAAATGTTAAATGAGGCGAACCTGTGCAAAAATGCAGCAAACTTTGGTTGTATTTTAAAGAAGAGAATGACTGCCGCATGTTTACACTGTTCTAAGCGCTTGAAAACACCAACAGGTTAGTTAAAAAAATAGTTTAAATAAACTTAATGGTGTGTGTGTATATCCCCTCATAAAATTTATGAATACATATACGCACAAATCCTCGTAAATTTTATACTCTTTTTCAAATTACTGGGAAAATCTTAAAGTGGTGTTTGTTACTAATGCAATATGTGAATATTTCCTCCCTCTGCCCCACTTTTCTCTTAAGGGGCTTTGGAACAAAATAAAATTTCTTGAAAATTGCCACATTTCTTTTCAAGGGTAGTTAGTATCTGTATCAAGCATTCTGAATAGGGGCTTCTTCATTTCTGTGATACTTACAATCTGGTAGCTGGTGATAACAGGAATATGTATGGCTCACCTGCGATGTTCCATTTGTGAATGTAAATAAGTTTGTGAGTTCTGTGTGAACAGTTTTCATATTTAGATAAACATGGTCTGTTTATTAATTTTTTTATTTAAAATTTTTTTTGTAAGAATGTTGNAAGAAGTTTAAAAAAATCATCCCATCTGAGGGTGGAAATTAGATGTCTGCCAAGCTTCAAAAGTTACAAATACGATTCAAATATCTAAAAATTTGCTTTGAAATATTGAATTGAATTAACATTGAAAAAAAAAATAGAAACAGTAAAATTTAGAGGTTATGTCTGCAAAACACCTAGCTGCTTTTTAAATTACTCGTATCATTTCTTAACACGCGTATTCAATAAAGACCTGGTCACATATAAACAATGTACATTTTTGCGTGCACCATATATGAGAGGGAAAAACGTATTTATGGTATTGTAAATTTGTAATTATCTGTGAAAATAAATAGTTAAAACACGTTCGCACACAAAGATGCACCGCATAAATGTTACTTTTGCAGAAGCAGCAAAGTTTTAAAATTATAATCAATAACCCATACTTCTACAGGCTTTATTTATTTGAAAAACGTCGGCCAAAAATCACAGGGCTGCTCGCAAAATAAACAACATTAGTCAGCCCAATGTCAGCCGCCTAAGCATCAGCAAAGATATACGGTACGTATAATGTAGTGCACTTTCTATGGTGTGATCGCTAAAGAAATTTTATTTTTCTACTGACCAGTTACAACACTGGGTCGTCGTAACAACACTCACGAGTTATCGGCCGGCACCTTATTTCTGGCCAAGTCTCTCGTGCATCGTAGATAATCATATCTGGCATCTTATTTTCCTGTTCCGGGAATTCCAACGTTATTCGAATTTTAAACTTTATTTCAGAATTTTTTTTCTTGTTGTTACACTGTATTTCAGTAAAGGAAAAGTAACATGTTGTTGTTGTTTTTTTTTAATTGGTGCTGTTAAGAGAAGTTAAATGTTAAATGAGGCGAACCTGTGCAAAAATGCAGCAAACTTTGGTTGTATTTTAAAGAAGAGAATGACTGCCGCATGTTTACACTGTTCTAAGCGCTTGAAAACACCAACAGGTTAGTTAAAAAAAATAGTTTAAATAAACTTAATGGTGTGTGTGTATATCCCCTCATAAATTTTATACATATATACGCACACATCCTCGTAAATTTTATACTCTTTTTCAAATTACTGGGAAAATCTTAAAGTAGTGTTTGTTACTAATGCAATATGTGAATATTTCCTCCCTCTGCCCCACTTTTCTCTTAAGGCAGCTTTCGGAACAAAATAAAATTTCTTGAAAATTGCCACATTTATTTTCAAGGGTAGTTAGTATCTGTATTAAGCATGCTGAATAGGGGCTTCTTCATTTCTGTGATACTTACAACCAGGTAGCTGGTGATAACAGGAATATGTATGGCTCACCTGCGATGTTCCATTTGTGAATGTGAATAAGTTTGTGAGTTTTGTGGGNTTTGTGAATGTAAATAAGTTTGTGAGTTCTGTGGGAACAGTTTTCATATTTAGATAAACATGGTCTGTTTATTAATTTTTTTATTTAAAATTTTTTTTGTAAGAATGTTGCCACACAAATGCATAAGGGACCTCCCCCCTCCCTTTTATGTGATAGAGGAGGGGGGGGTGATAGTGAGAAAAGGGGGGAGGGGGTTTACAACAGTTACCCTTAATAAATGCCCCCAATTTTAAAAAAATATTTGCACCTTGGAAATAAAATGTGTTGTATAAATGACTTAGGCCATTCTGCCTCCCAGCGTGGTACTGCTGCTCGTCAGCCTCTTCCAAGCATTTGATCAACTGTGACTGGAAGTTGTCAAGGTCAAGGGTGCAGTCTGAGCTTGACACATATATATATACAGCCAGATGAGATATTTCAAAATTAAAGGCCACTTACTGGCATATCACACATTAAGTGTAAGTATGCTTAAATATAGTACATTTATCATTTTTTTCTAATCTAATGACATTTTTAATATTTCTTGCCTTTGAAAAACATGAATAACTTTACCAAAAAAAATCTTTAAATGTTGACTGCTATGGATCAGCCTGAAAGCCACCCTTACACTCCGACCATTAAGTTATTTACTTTGTTTCTGTCAAGGCCAAATGACTGACATCACCCTGCCTTCTGTAGCCATGCACTCTTCGATGGGAGGGAAAATGAAGCACTCTATAAACACTTAACCATGCAAGGTCCCTAATTTTTTTTCCCAGGAAACCACGACAAGAAAAAAAGGGGTCAGTTATAAGTAGACATTATATAGTCCATACTGTATAAGAAGGCCACTTTGTGACAGGTCTTCGAAAGTAGCGCCACTGTTTACATCTGACTACGTATCCTTCTGCCATCAGCTGGTCCGTCAAGTCGGGGCTGTATATTTTATCAACACGCTGTCAGCTAATCCACTTGCCATTGTACTGTATGCTAAACAAATTTTAAGATATTTTAAGACTGACATCTGTCTAAAAAAATAAGTAGGTTATAAAAGTAAAAATATAACATGTTGCAAATAATTAAATATTTGCTAACCCTTTTTTAATTTGTCCTAGATAGTGAATTTGGGTTAACATTTGCGAGACGGTCTGTTGTATATATTATCACACTTTGGACGTTATAGCTAATATATTCGAGTTGGTAATATGTGACGTGGAATAACGTTAGAATTGCTTAAAAACTATTCACGCGTGTCTCACTTTCTACGGAAACAAGGAGATGGGTTTCACGAGAACAATATGGCGTATAATTTATGTAGACCAACGATTACCTGCCGAATATAAATTACTTGTACTCCAAATCATTGTACATGAAATATATGTTAATTTAAAAATTATGCAGAGCTCGTGGAAAAATATAACTATTGGCATCTGTTTGTAAATTTGTTATATAACATGCAGGAAAGCGGTTAATTTCTGGCTGCTAATACCTCGCATAATATCCAACAGATGGCGCGCCCAGCACGTCACGGCGAAGTTTGAGCCGCTGTTTTTGGATAACAGATAGCGTCTTTTTTAAAGTTGATTGTTCTTATATTATGGGCTGGAAATATATTTCAAATTCGTGTCGTTTCGTCAAATTATTAGAAAAAATTATTCAACAATATTATGCAACATTTATGTATGCTTTTGGAATTAATATCAAGGACGTGTTGAAAGCGAGGTTGGAGAGGGATGATATGACATGAAAAAACTTTTCCATGTCGTATCGTTCTATTGTACATTTCATTTTGAACACCTATACATAACTACATTATCACAAAGTTTAGTTTTTAACACTAACAACCATTGTTTTGTGACCTTGTAAAATAAAATGTATTAATAAATCTAAGAACTCTTTCTTATCCACGTATTTTATGCTTTTCTGATGCGCATCGGCAGTGCACTCAGAATAGCCAACGTAATTTTAACTTTTGTTCGTTCGTGCATCAGCTGATGCAGGATTTTGTAAATGGCGTTTTGTTTGTTTCGTATACATCAAGTTGCCACTCACTGACTGTCAGAAAGTGGCCTTCTTATACGGCATGGACCATACCCGAGTAAGATGGAACGTTTGTCAGTCTTCACTGTTGAAGAACATGTTGTACTGTAGTCCTATTAATTGATGCCAAATGTGCTAATAGTAGAGTTTATGTCAAACATGATGAAAAATCGTCTACGAAGAGACCATGACTTGCAGGCTATGGTCATCCCAGTTGTATAATTCAGTTTGCCAAGGTAAAACGTATTTGTGTTTTCATGCTATTATGTACATGAAATCATTTGTTGATTTATTTTATGCATTATTTGTATGCTATTTAAATTGTGTTACGTTACAGGCTCCAGATTATGGAGATATTCGATTGTCTATCCAGACACTTCCAAATATTGTGCACCTGGAAGAAGAATTCTCAGTCACTTGCCGTATAATTAATACATGGTAAGCTATAGTTCAGTAAAATGTCTCTCGATGAATATTATGCCTAGCAAAGTACTCTAGCAAATAAAAATGTTGCCCTACCATGTTGTAGGAAAAATGTTGAGTAATGAGGGTTTTCAGCAGAAAATGGCGCTACGGAAGGGTGCCGATTTGACGTCTGTTGGCTGTGTGGTGTTGGGTGAAATGGAACTTTGAGCGGCGGTACAAAAAAAGTTAGGTGGGTTTTGCGATGGAATACCAGACTAGGCGTCAGACACCGTCTGCAGGTGGTATAGATGATTACTGATGATGATGATGATCTCAGGATACGGCGGGCCATTCGTCCAGACTACGCAGTCCCTTGGTGCAAGCCTGCCAGATAGGCTACACTGAGAAAAAGGCGCGAACAGCCATTGTGGACTTAAGTGAATATTATGCTTCCCCAGGTGATTCAAGTTCTGGGGAAGAAGGGGTGGTGACTCCGGGTGAGAATTAAGTAAAAATGGTTCCAAAAATGATGTTACTATTGAAAACTACGTGGTTTGAAGCACAAAGTTGAGTTCACCCGGAGCGCGCACGATGCGACCAACCCCTTGAGACACTTGACTGCAACTGAACCTGGTGAGCTCGCAATGCGCAAACTATGGCGGTGCGCGGCTCGTCCGGACTACTTCCTGCATGAATAACAAGCATGAGACGTGAATATAAAAATACACATTATTACCCTTAATAACTGAAATTTAACTTTGATGGCACGAAATGAGGGTGAAACACCAGGGATGATAAACACGTGAATTTTTGAATTAACGGAATAAAAACACTAGAAAGCTGGTAGGGGCATCTTTTCACACACTTAGTGTATCTTTCCTTTGCTTTAATGTTGGCTTTTTAATTGTGCCCTACAAATATGCGTGCTGGGTTTCCCATAACGCACCCCTGCCTCCCGGGGGAAGGGGACTAGGTTGTTGCGCTGCACTGCCCTACACTTCCGTGCACTACTCTGCACTCGGCACCCACTGTGCATTGATCACACGTTGGTACTAGTTGATGCGGTGCGGTTGAGACGGTGGACGTGCAGCGTGGCTTAACTGTCTGAGAGGCAGGACGTTGTCCTGCATCAATATATAAAAGTATTTTGTACATATATATTGCAATATGAGACTTATTATATCTGAAATACTGAAATTATTTCTGCAATGAATAACCATTGTCCTTACTGATATAGAAAAGCCTGCTTTCGTCTAGTCGTCATGTCACGTTCTCCTTCCAAAATAATCGTAGCAGAAATGTGAACAGGCTGACTAGCGGAGTCTTAGTTATGATCCTATTACTTGCTGTGACTGGTTCAAGTACAGCAACTTCAGTGTAAATAGGCGTGCAATTGGCATGCATACACAATCATATTTGTACCTGTGACTTTTTTTTTTCTTCATTTGTATCAGATAACTAGCGTGTTCTACTGTTGTCACTGGATCACAAAGTTTTCCATACGGTTGTATTTTCGTTGCGTGAATTCTGAACTTTATGTTAAATTTGTGGTGGCAAGTGAACAAGCAAAATTAAAAATTATCAAAATTAAAAATTATTCAAAGGTGTTGATAGAAGCAAAAATATAAAGTTGAGGGAAACTTGGGAAATGTTCAGTCTACAGGAAGCTGCAGTTTGGGTGTAACTTTAACAACTCAAGCCATGGAATAAACCATTGTTTTGTAATTTTCTTTACAAAACCAGAATAAACACATTTTTGTACATTTCATGTTTGATATGTTTACTACACAGTACTATACTACATATTACATAGATTCATTTAGCATAGATGTAATTTAACTTCCTTGTATTAAACAGGAAAGTCATACCACTAGTTGTGATGTGCGAGTACTCAAAATTTCAAGTACGGGCTTAAGTTCTCTCAAAACTTGGTTAGAGATTGCATTAGTTTCTCAAGCTCAACTATTTCAAGTTTGGAAAAGAAAAATAAATAAATAAATTTTTTTTCCCCACAGAATATAACAGTAAACAATGTCTCAGTTGTGTTTATTGCGCAGAAAAAAATTTAACTTTAATGACCGTGACACGTCTGGTCTGTACAACTGTTATTACATGATGTCAACGGCCGCTGAACAGCATAATTACTTTGTGAATTATGTTGCATTGGCAATGATAAATGTTTCATCACTTAACAATAAGTTGTCAAAAAAAAATGTTTGCGCAGAGTGTATTAGACCTCTCTGAAAATGAAAACACTAATTTCTGTCCGCGCTGTATTTCACGGCACGACATTAAAGTAAACAATCATGGCAGCCACTGAATTCTTCTCCGCAAAGGCCTACACACATAAGTAGTAATCAATTGTATTCATTATCTTTCGTTAAGTTTCTTGGGGCAAACTGCCAAAAGGAGTCTAAAAAATCTACTTCTAATTGAATTTAACTTTTGTTACGTTTCTTTGGGCAATCTGCTGAAAGGACTAACAAGGAGAATTCAACTTCCTTCTTGCCAACTCTAAAGTGTTTTTAAGGAAACGGGAGTGTATTTACTATTAAAACCTAATAAAATAAACACTTAACGCATGTAAAATTATTCATGTTATTAGCAATAATTTTAGAGAAGCATTTTTTAAAATTATGTCAAGTCACATTTCAAATTTTGTATTTTCACTAATTTCTGGAGGTCTTTTTTCCCGCTAGTTGATTGTTTTTTTTTACACCAACTGCCAACTGCAATCATAACCTCAACAGCAGATGCAGATACCAGCCAACACGTTTGTTGCAAGATTGAATTACAAAAATTCTCTGGACTTGTAAATTATGTTCATTGCCGTAGTACACGTCCAATAATGTACGTTGGCGAACTCAAAATATTTTCTTTCTATTGTTTATTATTAATGTTAATATTTTGTGCTTAAACTTAGCTGTGCGATACAGGTTAAGTGGGAGAACAAATTTTTTAACGTGGCACACTAGTTGCAACATTAGTATGTTGCGGTTTTTTCTTTCAAGGAAAGTGAAATACCGTTCACCGAAGCAAGCAAATCAAGGTTTGTTGATTCAAATTGAAATTGTAGCTCATTAGTTTGGAATTAATTCACGAAAGTAAGTAAAGATGAAGCTGATTGTATGAGTGTAGTGTGTGCAGTTCAACAAGAATTGATACAGCAATAATTTTAAAGGTACACCACATAAGAGAACTGCTTCGTGTCAAATTGTGTAATGCAGCCTACTGGCAGTTTTATTAATTCTAGTAAAAACTCGCTCAAGTTCGACTCGAAAGATTGAAACCTTTTTGAATGCTCGGCTCGAGCTCGACTCGAACAAAATTTCAGTTCTCGTACATCCCTAACCACTAGTTAACTTTTTTTTTTCTTCATAAAATACATTTATGCTTATAGTCAATACTATCGATGTGTATACTAGAGATAATAAACAGATACATATAAAGACTGTGCAAAATCATGAAATCCTCTTACAAGAAATGTACATGATATTGGTTCCTTTAGAATTTTTACATATAGATTTACTTTCTGTGTTGTTTTTTTCTATTAATTGTGTGTGTTTTAATTAGTAAAATAAACTTGTACAATTTGTGTTGATCTAGCAATACATATTATGTCTGTTTGAGTTGGACCAGTTGCCATCAATTTATTTTAATATCTTTTATTTTAAAAAAAAACCTCTCTGTTATAAACAACTTAAAAAATGATCCTTCAATTGTGTTCATAGTTTTACAGCATCACGTAACATAGAGCATGTACTTGTGAAAGTAGAAAATAATGCTGTGATGAGGTGCAACTATTTTGTGCATGATGTATGTGTGTAGTGAGCGTGCGATGGACCTGGTGTTGAGCTTGGAGTCGGTTTCCTCGACGGGACTTGTGTGGAGTGGTGTGTCTGGGCGTCAGCTGGGGCGGTTGGAGCACGGTACTTCCCTCACCTTGCAGCTATCTTTGGTTCCGCTCACAGCGGGCTTGCATGTAAGGCAATGTTTTTATTTCCACCACTTCTTACAGAATTTATTTTGTCACATTATATGTATTTTGTAGTAAGCCCACAATGCTGAACATTTTTTTTTTTTTTAAGTTTACATACGTGCAATTTAACTCTTGTGAAAGACAAAATACTAGAGGTGGGATGAATCAAAGATTTTCTTACCGAACCAAACTAAAACTAAACGTTGAATACTTTCCTCAAACTGAACGCAAAATGAACTTGTGCGTACTCTTTTTACATCATGTTTATCGGGGTATCTGGCTGGTGTTGTCAAAATAATTTTTCGCTAGTTATTTAGTTTTGTATAGTTGGTTGTAGGTGCCGTTTTATGGTTTTTTTTATAGTGAAATGTTATATTATCGGCACATGTTTTACAGCCTCGTAAAATGGCTTGTTCCACCATTTTCCTACCGGCGTCCGTCATGACGTGCCACAAATATAATTTGGTAGTTATAGGAAATGGGTGAAGTGTTGGTTTTACTTAATTATTGTGCAAATAAATTAATTCATATCGGTGATAGACAAATGTGATTTTAGTGAAGTAATCGTGCAAAGATTTCCATAGAAAAATTCATGTTCAGGTGGTTGCGAATTACAAGCAGTAAGTTAGCAAGTTCTGTAAATAATGTATTTCTAAACAGTTATTACAATGTTTGAAATGCACGTGGCCAAAAAAAAAGCCACACTTTCGACTATGTTGTAATGTAAAAATATTTATTTATTTGGCCTAAATTGTAAATCCAACTTTGGTAAACATGGGTATGTTTAATGGCGAAGAAGAAGGGGGAAGGGGGTGAGAGAGGGAGGCAGGAGGGGCGGGTGGACGGACGGACGGATTGATTCATTCATTCATTCATTCATTCATTCATTCATTCATTCATTCATTCATGCACTGACTGTTACTTTACACTTTCCTAAAGCACTACTTTTGGTTAACAATTACGTATCCTTATGCTACATGTAAATATAAACATTGCCATGTGACTTCTACGTTTTAACTGTCAGATGCTGCGTGTACTGTTTTCAGCTGTTCAGAGAATTCTGATATATTTCAAAAACCATTTAGTATGAATGTTCACAATTTAGGCCAATAACCATATTTAGGTCAGCTTTATTACTTTTTAAGTGTCTGTATTGACGATAGTTTTTACAGTATTCATTTTACATCGTTAACATTTGTTATACATGACATAGCACATTACACGTGATACACGTTAATATTTTACTGTGACTGTTTAACCCTGTTACAACTGTGAGGGAAAGAACTGTAGTATTTAACCTCTTGTTATTGATGTGTGTTGGGTTATTTCATTAAAAGGATGGCCTCAGCGGGAATAAATATTAAAACAAAGGAGCAGCCGGTCCAACGGAAAGGCAGTCAATTCAAGCACGCAACTCGTGTCGCTTATTTTTTGTACGTAGCGGCGACAGAATTAAATAATTGTGGTGAATCTGCACACAAATAGGCCTACCGTATCTTTTATTCCGCTCATATCTATTTGCAAAGGTACTAAGTTTTACTGCGTTTATTTTATTATTTATTTTAAATTTTCTGGCTGAGCTTAGTATTTTGTTTGGGATTGTAGCAAACATTCAAATCGCAGAAACGTAAGCACGTTACACAATTGTGTTTCAAACACATAGGGTAAAGTTACAAAGTTGTGATAAATAAACGGTCTTGACGTTCTAATAATTAATTTCGTCATAAAAAACAGTACACGGTTAAAACGTATAAATTTCACACGTCCAATATTTGCAATCACTCACACTGGCCCAGCATAACGACACGCATTACAGTATACTCATTTCGGCCGTGGAAACCTAGATTTTATCACTACATCATAACTTGCCTAGGTAGGTTGAAAAACACAACACGTACAAACTTAATTCTGGTAAATTGTATCTTTCGCATCACAGGAAGGAAAATTAACACCTCGTTCCGCCACAAGCAAGACGCCATGTCATGTCGCTAATGAATAACAAGTTTAATTTATGTTCAATTGAAATTGTTACGAAAACTACAGATTCATGTCCTAATAATGGCATGTGCATTTTTTGCTGCAAAATTTATTTAACAAAATTAGATTATTTTTATGATGAAATGGCACAACTTTAGTGATGAAATCAGCTCATTTTATTTACTCTACCATAAATGTGGGGCCCTACTTCATCCTCCCTCGTTCATCAGTACGTTGCCTTGAAAGTACATGACATGGACTGCACACCTAGCGCAGTTGTACTCAGAAATGCCACTGTTTGAAAAGGTATTTTCATGCTTGTGTTGAACCTGCTTATATGAATACATTTTCTGGCTTGTTTGCGTATTTAGTGACACTTTTGTCGTACGTTTACATTGTGTCTTTATAAAATAATTTAGTTTCTACTTGAAATGTTTTTGTTTGTAGAATATCTCTGGAATCAGGATAACGGATGTTTTTCTGAAGAGGACGTACGACTACGATGATCTTGCTCAAGTTTTTGTAGTGCAGAAGTTCACTGAGGACAGTGGGAAACCAATCCTGCATGACCTGCAACAGTGATTTTGTTTATGTATCTGCGATACGGTGTAACATGTGGCATTCACATCCCTTGTCATTAGTTTTCACACGGTGAATGTGTATTTGTTTATAATTGTTTGTTATTATTGAGATATTTATATTTTGTACATATTGTACAGTTATACAGGTAGCTACTGCGAAGACAAGCCACGGCATACAGGCATTTGTTTTAATAGTCGTATTTCCCCAATTTGTTTTGTTCTGTTACGTAATAATAAAATTAAATAAGTTTGTATGTGATGAATATTTGTGAAGGCATACACCATAATGTGCTTCTATCACAATTGTGAACCATTTATTTTTTCAATTTTAGTAAAAAAATGCATTATAAATAAATTTTTTAAATCAACTGAAACAGCCATTAAGCAGACACCAAACAAGACATAGCTGCATTATATGTCAACTTAGAGGAGAACCCAGTTGAAGCATATGCAGCAGAACCTTGTCTGCCGTTACAAAACCAGAGTGGTAATATAGTCTATTCGCGGTTTCTTCGCACGTTTTGAATCAAACCTTTGAAAAATCACCCCATGTGAGATGTGTTTAGTTATTTCCTAACTATGTCATTTATCACAAGCATTTTGCACCTCTGTTCACATTAAATTATCTTGTCTTTCGTTGAATTGAAGTTTAACTATATTTCATTTCTATTAAATATAAATTAATAACAGTTATAAAACATGTGTGTGTTGCTGGCGCCAAGTAATAAACAGTTCTCACGCAAAATATTATTACAACTGAGTGCGCACGAATACATTGCTATGGCCTTTGGTGTGATTTTCTGGTCTTAGTTAAACTTAGTTTGCAAGTGCATCCACCCGTCAAAAGACTGCAGTGTACCGCCATTCACCGCCTAATTTGTGGGTTGGTGTGGCTGTCTGGATGTTATCTGGCATTTTGATGTAGGCGCCACTAGGGGTTTTCCGACTCGCTGAAGTTGATGGACTGGTGCTAATCTAGGGCAACTTATCCCAGAGGCTTCGAAGGTCTCTCAACTACTTTTAGTCTTGTGGAGAAACCCCATGTTGGGTGCCATGAAGATAAAAACTTGATGCGCAACCTGGCTTGATGTGGATGCCAGGAAGTAGTTGCTTTGTTCATGAGTTACTTTAAAGGCTGGAGCTCTTCCCTGGTAACCTTACAACTCCTCTCTCGGCCCGTGGATATGCCTATATGGCAGCAAGGCGATTAGTAGCATGGGTTAGGGCGAATGTGGTTGCATTACTGATAGAACTAGCTGGTAGCAGATGCCTGGGGAATGTCAGTTGATGTTTAACTGCTGTGGCTGGAGAAGGCCTGATGGATTATTGAGCAGCACTTAGGCGGGGTAGATGGCAAGGGCGAAACTGGCCCTTGGCACGTTGAAGCATCGTGGATGCAGCACTGCTGAGCTGGAACTGTTCGCCCTGGACGGAGTCTGCCAGGTGGAAATGGTGGTGGCGACTCTGGACTGCAGATAAACAGCTTCCTCGCGGAAGTGAGTATAGACCCTTTGACAGTCGCCCCCTGAACCATAGATAGTTGGTCCTGAGCAGTGTCTCTCTTCTCAGCCTTTGCCCTCCCTTCGCTATGGTAGGGCATATAGCAAGGTATAAACCCAGGCTTAGGAACGCTCTAGTGGTAAGACCAGGTAGTCTTTAACTGTGTATAAGGGAGGGGCGGGACTTCTAGGGAGCCAGAGCATCTCTCTGGTGCTGGCCCCCCTGAGGTTCAGTTCACTACCCAATAGAGGGCCACTCTTCGACAAGTCCGGTACCCTCGAAGGGGCGGAACGCAACTGGGTGGTGACTCCGAACACCTCTCATCGCAATGTTCGATCAAAGAGAAACTGTATAGTTTGTTGGCCAACTATATTCCAGCGAGTGTGATGACGGAGCACCGTACATCTTTTCTCTTTGATTATTGATGATGTCATTGTGTTCAGTGTGATTATGACTGTCACTTGTCTGTTTTGCTAAGCGCATGCACCTTCACTGCAAAACACAGTGATTGAAACTGGTGGAGAGACCAGGAAATCGTCTGTAAGTTACAAAAGTACATGACCTGTCGCGTGTCTACTACGAAAATGAAAACACTGCTTCATAATGTTTATTTCTTTACTGTGGTGGCAAAAAGAAGCTATAACATTTCCTTTTTTACATTTTGCAGTCCTTTCTTAAATACGCAAGACTCTTTTTTATTATTAGAGAAGGTAAGTAGTATAAGCGTAACATTATACAACACTGTATCATGTTTTCACATTCAGATGTTACGTTTTAAGGTTTAATTTAATGAGATCATTCGTTGTGAAAATAGCAATATTGTACACACTTTCAACGTCCTTTGCAAAATATTTTCTATTTCATAAACTTCACTTATTTTAATTGGACTCAGTGATTTTGAAGTAATTTGTTATGTCGTGCATAACCTCTTTTGGGTTAACACTTCAAATATTTTCTTAAACAGACTGACTCCACAAAACCTTTTTAAATTAGTATTATCATTGTGCAAATACATTTTGATAGTATTTTCATAAAGCTTTGTTTCACTGTGAATGCTTTTGTCTTGGAAAACTGGAATTTCGTAGTTTGCAAAAACGGCTCAAACATGCAGTCAGGAATTGAGTAGTACTGTTTTTATGCGTCCAAGAATGTCCATGTATTATGTTTTCTGTAAAATAGTGTGTTTATTTCAATTTGTGATAACTGCTAATATAAGGAAGATTTTATTTTAACAGCCTGATGTACCGTACACTTAGTTGCCCAAATAATTGAGCATTATTACTTAGACAAGTGGATGCTAGGCATAACCAACTATTAAGAGATGTGCAAGTTACATAAATAATTAATAATCTGAAATACGTATATAAGAAAACTATGGAGTGATGGTATTTTTTTATTTGGCAAGCAAACGCACAAAATGTATGCTGTACAAAACAATGCGATGTCATGTACTTTTAAAGTTATATTTATTGTCTCATTATTACTATTGTGAGCTAATCTAACTGTTAATTTATTCAGAATGGCATCAACTGCCATTTAGTGTAGAAATAAATTTTACAGCCCCAACATTTTCATTTAAACGAATATATGAGGTGTTGGGCATGTATTTTCTTGCGTGTCTGCCATCTTGGCTGTATATGTCGTGAATATAGGAGAAATTCAGCCAAAGAAAGCACGACGTCATTAAAGTTCGATGAGCGTCACGTGAGATGGTGTAACGTTAAAACGTTCGTCAACGAAGTTTGTCCGTAATCAGCCCCAGGCTGCTAATAAAGGCATGCATGCAGGGCAGGTTGCCAGTGATGCCCAGAAAAGTGGTGTTATCGCTGGTAGCCAGACACTAATCTGAGTCTGGCAACGTTTCCAGCTTGGGAGGGGTGCATGCGCTAGGGCAGCAGCAGATCTCATAGGCCCACTTGAAGGTGATGTTGCCGGAGTCTGGTGCACTGCTAAACATCAGCGTCCATGGCAGGTTGTCTG
>NQII01001290.1:518665-529619 GCA_002778355.1 Clitarchus hookeri
GTTCTACGGAGACCCATTCCTACGTGCAGTCCAAGCCACAGGCGGACGACAACAGGATACGATGTGCCGGCAATCTTTTGGGGTGGCTCGAACAAGTTACTAGGGGGGGACTGAGGAGCAAGGCTCCTGCAATCTGCAATCTGCGAGCAGCTTGTGCCTGATACCGAGCGGAGGAAAGGCTGAATGCAGACTGGGATGGGTTACCAGGCAATTGGTTGGCTGTAAGAGCCGTAGATGCCTTCTTATTGGCCCACTTAGTCCCTCCTCGTTAGATGAATGGCATTAGGTTAGGTACTAAGGGTCGTTGCAGCAAGCAAAGAGCAGGTGACAGTAATTCCCTAGCTATGAGTACCCAGATGTGATAACGTCACACCTCGCCAGGCCTGGTGCTCCAACCGGCGAATCACACAATATGGATGGAGCAAGTTGACCGACTTGGGGTGGTACTAAGGCTTCGTCGTGAGCCACTCAGAGGCTACTGGGTCACACCTTGTCTGACCTGCCACTCCAACTGGCAAATTGCGCGTGGTGGATGGAGTGGGTTAGCTGACTCGGGTGGTCCAGTTGCTTCCTCGTGGAGTGTACCCAGTAGGAGGCTCTATCGTATGTGTGCGCCAAGTGCCTTTGCGCACTGGACCTACAGTATGGGTGGCCGGCGAATCGTGTGGTGTTTTGCAACGTACGAACTACTCAATTAAGGGAGCCCGCAGTCCTACCCTAGTATCGGCAATGGTTTGGCAAGACTCTGTCACCTGCCACTCCCTTGTGAGATGGCGTTTACAGGGGGTTGAGAGGTACAAATCACCCTTGGAATTAGAACGCAGTGTGTCGACTTATTCTCGGAAGAATAATCACGGTGACCTGTACTAACTCCTAGGCTTTCATTGTTACCAAGCAACTGGCGGAAGTTACGCTGTGAACAGGTGAAAGGGGACCTGTTAAATTAAGAGCAAACCTAGAGCAACTAATAAAGTAGTCGGAAGAACGACTCAAACCTACTGTCGTCTACTGTTGTCCTGAAGGGACGGGGTATCTTGGGGGTTTGAAGAAAGCTTCGTTGGTGATTGGTTACAGCAGAGGGCCCTAGCATGGCAGTAGTAGGGCAAGTTACTGAGTTGCCAAGGCAGAGGAAGCCATGTGATGACAACTCGATGTCAACTGATATTCTGGGGGCTCGTCTGGCCCTAAATACACACTGGTGTCTTCCTTCGGGCATCTTTGGCTCTTCGCTGTGTGCACTGTGTAATCCCTTGCTGTGTGCTCTCTTGACAAGGGTTGGAAGCGGGGTAACTCTGTTTTGCGGGCGGTATCATGGCACTTGCTTAGGGGCAGACCGGCTCTGTTCAGATGGCGAGGCAGCAAGGGCGCATGACTAATGTGAGTATTTTATTGCTACTGGCAACTGTGGGTAGTATTCATATCTCGGGCGTAGCTGTTTGGGTTCATCCCGTGTAAAGATGTCGTGGCTTCCCATGGACTGAGTTGAAGTTGAAGATGTATACATAGTGCATTGCTGTCATGCGTCATTGACAACTAGCAAATACGGCATTTGAAACTACTGAGTGAGGGTGGTATTTGTAGTCGGCTGCTTACTTCACAAAACCAGTCAAGAATGCCAAAAATGATACAGTTTTAAATTGTGCCTGTACGTTTGAAAGTGATGTGTTTTTAAGTTTTATAAAGTGACCACAGTGCAAATACTGCGATGTAATATTGAGTGTGAGAGTAAAGACACACGCTTAAATACTTTCTGTCTCATATAACTTGGCAAGATTTTGACAGTTCGACTTAAGTAGCACCAATGTCTACTTTTCTTTTATGTATCCTTTCGCCATCTGCTGGTGCATCAAGTGGCGGATGTATATTTTATGAACACGCTGTCTGCTAATCGACTTGCCATTGTAATGCTAAACAAATTTTAAGGTATTTATAGACTGGCATCTGTCTAAAAACCCATAGGTTATCAAAGTAAAAATAGAAAACGTTGCAAAAAAAGAAATATTTGTTAACTCTTTTTTTAATTTACACTGAAGAGCCAAAAAAAACTGGTACACCTGCCTAATATCGTGTAGGGCCCCCGCGAGCACGCAGAAGTGCCGCAAGACGATGTGGCATGGACTCGACTAATGTCTGAAGGTATGCAGGAGGCAATTCACACCATGAATCCTGCAGGGCAGTCCACAAATCCATAGGAGTGCGAGGCGGTGGAGATCTCTTCTGAACAGCACGTTGCAAGGCATCCCAGATATGCTCAATAATGTTCATGTCTGGTGATTTAGGTGGCCAATGGAAGTGTCTAAAGTCAGAAGAGTGTTCCTGGAGCCACTCGGTAGCAACTCTCGACGTGTGGGGTGTCGCATTGTCCTGCTGGAATTGTCCACGTCCGTCGGAATGCACAATGGACATGAATGGGTGCAGGTGATCGGACAGGATGCTTACGTATCTGTCACCTGCCAGAGTCGTATCTAGACATATCAGAGGTCCCATTTCACGTCAACTGCACACGCCCCATACCATGACAGAGCCTCCACCAGCTTGAAAAGTCCCCTGTTGACATGTAGGGTCCATGGATTCATGAGGATGTCTCCATACCCGTACACGTCCATCCGCCCGATACAATTGGAAACGAGACTCGTCAGACCAGGCAACGTGTTTCCAGTCATCAACAGTCCAATGGCGGTGTTGGCGGGCCCAGGCGAGGCGTAAAGCTTTGTGTCGTGCAGTCAACAACGGTACACGAGTGGGCCTTCGGCTCCGAAAGCCCATATCAATGATGGTCCGTTGAATAGTTCGCACGCTGGCACTTGTTGATGCCCCAGCATTGAAATCTGCGCCAATTTGAGAAAGGGTTGCACGTCTGTCACGTTTAATGATTCTCGTCAGTCGTCGTTTGTCCTGTTCGTTCACGATCTTTTTCCGGCCGCAGCGATGTCGAAGATTTGATGTTTTACCGGATTCCCGATATTCACGGTACACTCGCTCATGAAATGGTCGTACGCGAAAATCCAACTGTTATCGCTACCTCGGATAAGCTATGTCCCATCTCTCGTGTGCCGACTATAACACCACGTTTCAAACTCACTTAAATCTTGATAACCTGCCATTGTAGCAGCAGTAACCGATCTAGCTGCTTTGCCAGACGCTTGTTGTCTTATATAGGCGCTGCCGACCGCATCGCGTTACTCTGATTGGTTCCATACCTCTGTTATTTGCATACGCACGCCTATACCAGTTTTTTTGGCTCTCCAGTGTATTACAAATAGGTAATTGTAGTTCTTACCACACTTTGGACGTTACAGCTAAAAGATTGGAAATAGTAATTCGGGGAACTTGCTTGACAACACACTTTAATTTGCCAACAAACAACTCACCAATGACTTTTGCAAAGCAGTTATTCTGCTATTACTGATACTAAACAGCTCGAGTTGGAAATTTTTGGCGTGTAATAATGTAAGAATTGCTTAAAAACTACGCACACGCATCCTATTTTCTTTGTTTTATTAGTATAGTACAGTAACAAAACTAGAAAATAACAAGGGGATGGGTTTGCGGGAAAAGAAAAGTATGGCGTGCAACGGACGTAGGCAAAACGATTACACATCCTGTAGAAATTACTAGTAATCAAAACCGCTGTACGCGGAAATGCATATGTTACTTTAAAAAT
Organism: Clitarchus hookeri; assembly: GCA_002778355.1. Taxonomy (NCBI): domain Eukaryota; kingdom Metazoa; phylum Arthropoda; class Insecta; order Phasmatodea; family Phasmatidae; genus Clitarchus; species Clitarchus hookeri. Next base: position 522,330 of record NQII01001290.1, read on the forward strand.
TATACAGATCTTGCAGAAAAATAAAGCCAATGTTATCCATTCATAAATTTGTTATTTTACACAAGAAAGCTATTTTTTTCTGGTTGGTAGTGTTTCGGAAGCGTGTTAACAGAGGGCATGGCTGGGCGTGTTATGAGACGAGCGTTTTCATTAATAGGTAGCAGCACGTTGGCCTCTTGACCCTGACTTTTTAAAACTTCACTTTTGTCCCATTACTGGCTCGAAGCTTTTGGAACTAATATTAAGCATGTATGGATGGCATGGTGAGCGGGGATATGACGTAAAAAGAACTCCCAGTGTTTGAAGCTGTGTTTCATTAGAATATGAACTGTTTTAATTTGCATTTCATTTTGAACACATATACGTTACTACTGTAGCACACAGTTTGGTTTGAAACACTAAAAACAGCTGTTTTGTGACAACATAAAATAAAATGTAGTCTATAAATTAATCTAGGAACTCTTTCTCTTATCTGCGTATTTTCTGCTTATATGATGTGCATCGGTAGTGCAGTCAGAATAGCCAACGTAATGTTGATTTTCATTTGTTCATGCATCACAGCTGATACAGGAATTTGTAAATGGCACGTTGTTTGTTTCGTATATATCAAGTTGCTACTCACTGACTGTCATTATCTTGCCAAGATATATGAGAAGCTGTGCTGTATTGGCAGTGATTTAGTGATAGTGAAGGACATAAAAATTAAAAGACAACTGCATTGGAAGCAAATTTGCATAATTTTCATATTTTTGTATTATATTATTTGTGGAAACAGTTTTACTACGTGACGAATATTTTTATTTTATCAATAATTTACTGGTATTTTGTAGTTGGGTTGTGGTGGATTTGTGTTGGAGTAATATTGAACAGAACAGGATTTAATTAAGATGTTATCTACAAATGAACAAAATCTCTGTGTGGGTGATGTAAAAATCTTGCAAAACCCAAATGCTAGTGAGTGTTCTTGGGCAGTTTTAAATGTCTTGACAACGTACAAGATTGATCGCACAAAAATTACTGTGATGTGACAATGTGTGTTACATGACAAGTGTGCTCTTGTAAGGTTGTCTTTTCATCCTTGTTAAATACTTGTGAATGCTTTCCTCTTAAATATATGCTGATTAAAATGCATGAATGAATAACAAATTCCATTTAGTTTGTTTGAAATTGTTACAAAAACAACAGATTCAAGTTCTAATAATAATACATGCATTTTTTTTGCTACAAAATTTATTTGACGAAATGAAATTTTTTTTTTGATGAAATCGTGAAATTTTAATGACAAAATCAGCTCATTTCATTTACTGTAAAAGTGGGGTCCTACTATTTTGTGGATAGACTGTCAATATCATATAGTTTGAACTCTAGGTCAGCACACTGTGTACGTAAATACATGCATAAGAAGTTTATTAAACGTAAAAAGTTTTAATGCAACAAAGATATGACGGACACCTATTTTATGAGTACCGGATTTAATTAGGCAGCGATTTTATGAGGCCATTCTCAGGAACAATTAAAAAATCGCAAATATTAACGAAAAAATGGAAAAATCCTAAAAACCTTTTGTAAAAAATTGCTATGAAAACTGATTAAAAATACGTTTGCCAGTCCACAGCAATAAAATACATCACTACTCTTCATTTGTATGCTACAATATGGGAAAAAAAAAACGAGCAAATCCATTACAAAATGTAGCAGTGGTGTTTTCAAACGAGCGCACAGCATGGCGCCTGAAGGTCAGCCTGCCCTGTGCTGTGCAACATGTGACGTCACAAAGGGATTCTGTCCTCCATCCACCCTCTCCAACTCACCCCCTCTTCCCCCTCGCACACACACCACTAGTCTCCACATGCTTACCATATATTTTTGCATTTTGCATATTTGACACAATTTGTAGAGCATATTTTAAGTTGAAAGTTCACAATGCGTAAATATGTGTGGGCATCTGAAAAAATTTTTTACTTTACTTTAATAAAACTAAAATCAATTACCCCAAAAGATCTCAAAATAATGTGGTAAACACTTAGACGTTAACAAACAGTACAACTACGTAATATACGATGCTGAGATCGCGCCTTAACCGTTCACAAGACGCCGCGCAGTGATTGACACGTGCAGGTTGCTGCAGACTTGCAAAGCCACGCCTGACTAGACTGAGGTGCCACCACACCTCATGTCCCACTTTCCACCCTTCCAGGCGAAACCGTGATTGTTTACGTTCTCACAGCTTTTACACTTTGGCAACACAACATTTAAAGAACACTCATCAAAATATGGAATTAAAAAACTGAAATGGACTCTAATGAAAATGCGGGGTGAGAAGGGGGGAGGGGTGGGAAGCAACAATTAAAAACAGAAACATAGAATACATCATTCTGAAAAAACATGAAAAGTAAATCGTTATTAGTGTTTTAGAAGAATAAATATGGTAATCCATTTCCCACTGGTCTGCGCCGATACTGCGTGGTCGGCAGATTGGCACAACTATGTAGAGGTCGCTGACAGACCAACTACAGCTAGTAGAAAGGGGAGGGGGTGGGGAGGCGTGGCAGGCCGTCTACATGCTTGAAANCCTTCCAGGCGAAACCGTGATTGTTTACGTTCTCACAGCTTTTACACTTTGGCAACACAACATTTAAAGAACACTCATCAGAATATGGAATTAAAAAACTGAAATGGACTCTAATGAAAATGCGGGGTTTGAAGGGGGGAGGGGTGGGAAGCAACAATTAAAAACAGAAACATAGAATAAATCATTCTGAAAAAACATGAAAAGTAAATCGTTATTAGTGTTTTAGAAGAATAAATATGGTAATCCATTTCCCACTGGTCTGCGCCGATACTGCGTGGCTGGCGTGGTCGGCAGATTGGCACAACTATGTAGAGGTCGCTGACAGACCAACTACAGCTAGTAGAAAGGGGAGGGGGTGGGGGTGGAGAGGCGTGGCAGGCCGTCTACATGCTTGAAATGATGGGCAGAGGGGAAGGTGGCTCTACCTTTCTCCATCCAAGGCCTGTCTAAAAATAGCTTGTTTAGGTACTTGCCTGGCTGTGCTCTGTGCCGCCAGCTGCCATTCCACATCTCGCCACCCATCGCTTGTAAAAGCTACTGCGTAAATTATGCTGAATTTTTTTATTTCATGGTTTGCTGATAAAAAGTTAGGGTGCACAAATTACGCAGTGGCGTAAAATATGCAGAAATACATGGTATCTCTCATGGCGACTGGCAACAGCAACAGTCCACTATCGCTCGCATAACAAAAAGGCCAGCCTACCTGTACAATAAAACAACTGCGGCAGTGTGATAAATGCTTAGATATGGACGTTGTGCTATCTACTTNATGCTTAGATATGGACGTTGTGCTATCTACTTAATGAATGCACAATGAGAGTGTGCACCACTGTGTTTACGCTTTTGGTGGCAAGGGAATGTCGTTTAAAATGTTCTGGGGTACTCAGAAGACGTCTGTCTATTGAAATTAATTAATATTTCATTAATAAATAGTTAAATTTTTCTGTAAGAAGCTACTGGAAATGAACTTTGCGCTCGCTTAAAGTAACACGGCGCCCAATGTTTCCTCTCTTGTTTTGTGACAAGGGAAGGTTGTATATGCCGTTCTGGGGTATACTTTTATTCGGAAGACTTCTGTCTGTCGCTCAAGCTGTGGTGACCAGGGCCACGTATATAATAACTGCCCTAAGAAACAAGAAGCCAATTTCGCTGAGATATGTGCCAATTGTCGGAAAAAGGGACAGCAGCACGACCACAGAGTGGATTCACGAGACTGCCCTGCATACCAGAGAGCCCTGTCTGTGGAACTCTCACGAATAGACTATGGAGTCTAATGTCCTAAGGTGTGGGCAGCTAAATATGCAACGGTCGGCAGCGGTTGCAGCTGAATTGAATAGGATTGCTCTGGAGCAAGGACTGGATGTTGTATTATTCCAGGAACCATACGTTCCGTTTGATGATGTCGTGGGCCTGCGGGGTGATGTATTTACTGTCGGTGCCCGTCCCCGGGCTGGGATACTGAGGGTCAATAAAGACGTGGAGATAATGGTATTAACAAGTGTCTCAGACACACATCACGTGTGCGCCGAAATAACCAAGGGCACAACACAGATATGGGTAGTATCCTCATATTTCCAGTTCGGGGACGAGACACAGGCGCATCTCGATCGATGGGAAATTATTATCGACACATTAAAAAGCAAACCACTTATATTAAGTGCTGATGTTAATGCCAAGTCAGAGTTATGGCACTCGCCTGTCGATGACGAGGCGGGNATTAAAAGGCAAACCACTTATATTAAGTGCTGATGTTAATGCCAAGTCAGAGTTATGGCACTCGCCTGTCGATGATGAGGCGGGAGACTTGGTTAGTCAATTCATCCATCTTGACCAATGACATGGATGTGGCTAATGAAGAAGGAAATTTACCGACATTTGTCTCGCAGGCCCATGGCACTCAATCATATCTTGATGTAACAGTCAAAAATAGGAAAGCTAACAACACCATTAAGGAATGGAAAGTGCTCGAGGAAAGTTCCAGTGATCACCGCTTGATTACATTCAATGTATTCATCGGTGAAAATGGTGGATGGCGACTGCCTCAAGACATGGAAGGGGAGGTCCGATTTGTGCATAATATGGCGGACTGGGCGGCCTTCGATGCGGCCCTGCTGGGTAAGCTTGACAGAANCCCCCGCTAGGTACGCCAAAGGTGAGACGACACAGTGCGGAATGAATGTTTACCATTGAATTGCAAACTTAAGTACAATACAAATTATTTAAACAATTTAATGCACCCTATCCCTATCATGATTAATGTGCACATACACGAGNACTTAAGTACAATACAAATTATTTAAACAATTTAATGCACCCTATCCCTATCATGATTAATGTGCACATACACGAATAACATTTCTGCATCTCCGAGGTGTACCATATTTCATTCTGGAGATCATGGCCGTCTTGTTTTCAGAGTTGAAATAAATCACCAACACCATAATTCAACCACACAAGTAATGATACGGAAACACCAGCACAACTTTAATTTTAAGTTTTCACTCTGAAATGCAACAAAATATTTAATGAAATGATACATCATCATATGGCACTTAAAATTAACACATTTTATGTACACATTAAAATGTAATGTGAAAAAAACATAATCCCAACCTTAGATCTGACGACCAAGGATATGGAAGTTGTTAATGTTTCCAAATTATGTCATGCACTGTGCATAATTAAATATAAATTACAAACTTAGCGTATGCTGAAAATATAGTACAGGACACAAAATAAAATCTGCAATATTACATAAGATTATATGGATATAAAAATTTGCATAAGCCTATTTTTACTGAATTGGGCATAGGTTAAAAAGTTTGTGCTTTAGTTAATAAAAATTGCACAGAGCATGCATGATGGGATAAAAGGTCAAAGTAGTGTCATAGTGTTAGTGGTGTCACAAAAAAGTGGTATCAGAACTACTCTAGAAAAATATGTACTTAAGTTTTCTGTAAGGTCGAAGCCCACTGATCAAGGCAGCATGAGCAAATCGTATCAGAAAATGAAATTGTATTTGAAAATGAAATTGTATGTCTGAAAATGTTTTGGATTATTGACTTGCATTTAGCAAGCTCAGAATGTTTCAAAACAGGTGGCATCTCATTTTACGATTACTGTATCACAGAACTCTAAATATATTTGCTGTTCTTTCGTTATTGTTGACACCCAAGTTGAAATTCACCTCACCATTAGTGCTTTGTGCAGTAAGTAAAAATGTTTTGCTTATGCCAGATTCAAGCATAGTTAAAAAAATACAACTGCAAAACATTTTAATATTGACAAAAATATATACATTTTGCATAAACAAAACATTTTGACAGCGAGACTACATTATTCATGAAAATGAACACAGATGGAACTTGGCTAAAAAAATGTCATCACATTTTCTTTTTCTTACATCTTGCTGCTAAANCATGAAAATGAACACAGATGGAACTTGGCTAAAAAAATGTCATCACATTTTCTTTTTCTTACATCTTGCTCCTAAACGAAATACAATACAACTCCCTTAAGTTTCTGAAGTGCTTGAAACCAGGAAAACTTCTAAGAGCATCGAATTACTTGAGTGTTTATAGACCAGGAGCAAAATTACGTAAACCTATTAAGCAGGAAAACTTTTTACAAGGGAACTTCTTAAAAGGGTTTTACCATAATAATACAATGAGATGAGACTGTTGAGTTTGCTTAAAGGAGCCAGTTGGCTAGCACATACCATGAACGTCTTCAGACTTGCAGGGTCCATGCCAGGCACCGAAGACAGCGACCCTCTCCCCTGGTCCTGGAGGATAGTGTACATTGGACCCAGGTTCAGGTTGGCGACCAGCGAGCTGGCCTGCTCGGACGTCAGTGTGTCCAACTGTGCATCGNGTACATTGGACCCAGGTTCAGGTTGGCGACCAGCGAGCTGGCCTGCTCGGACGTCAGTGTGTCCAACTGTGCATCAGACTGAGCCTGCAAACGCCATTACTCTTACGTGGTTTCTACCACCACTCAATGATTATCACATTACAGCAGATTCCACTGCAGAGATGCATTATATTCCTGGTAGCAACAGCAACTTGCTTTACAGAAAACCACTTATAGAAGTTAGACTTCCCGTAAGATCTATTTTTTTTCCAGATGTTACGTTAGCTCCCTAGGTGGCCTAAAATACCAAGCACTTTAATATGTAGTCAAACATGCGTCGTTATACGGGATTTTTTTAAAACCATATGCTGGTGAAGAAATTCATGTGAACATCATTAAAACGTCTGAATGTTCTACTTATAATTTACAGTTTTTACATAAAGAAATACTTTGGTGGCAAGATAGAAGTCCTTCTCTGCTACATCAGGTCCAAAACAGATATGTTTTACCTACATATGCATGCGGTATACGTAAATAGTTTGGTTACCAGAAAAACAAATTTACAGGAGTGACAATGTAGTAAGCATGTAGTGAAACAGGTCTGGTATTACTAACGACTTTGTAGTGAAACAACTAACAGAGAACATGTTAGCAGGGCTTACTCTTGACCATTAGGTTTTCAGATATGAGGTTTCAAATTTAACAAATGAGGTTAGTTCATGTATCCGCCTCTAAATTTGTTGTACCTTTGCGATGTGTGACCTGCAGTGTTTAGGTAGTTAGGTGGCGGCAGGGCAATGCCCTCTGCCTGCCAGTTCAGCAGTTAACTGCTGCTGTGCCCGTGTCAAACAGGGATTCAAACCCAG
>NQII01001291.1:16960-77490 GCA_002778355.1 Clitarchus hookeri
TATTTGATTGTGTTCATCCACAAAAGATTTTTTGTTGGAGCAGATAATCTCAGCTTGGTTAGCTATCGTACGAATTATGACAGTTTTAGTGCTTTTTGGGTGATAGGAGGCAAAATTAAGGTATTGGCCAGGATGTGTTGGTTTCCTGTATACTTTAGTTTGAAGACTACTGTTTTCTTTACTGACTAAGACATCCAGGAAAGGAATACTGCCATTTGTTTTTTATTCATAGGTTAATTTTTTCGATGGCATCAATGAGTCAAGGAAGTGGGCAAATTCCTCCAGGGTTTCTGATCCATGTTGCCAGATAAAAAATGTGTTGTCCACATCACGAAGCTAGATTTTAGGTGGACTACTACTTTTGCTGAGCACCTCCTACTCAAAACTTTACATGAATATGTTGGACATGAATGGCGAGAGAGACGACCCATTGCCATGCCATCAGTTTGTTTGTAGAAACCGTCCTTGAACTGGAAATATGTTGTGTTGACATGGAGGCAGCATTATGGTTGGTCCTGGTAGTGGCAGTCTTGGGACCAGTGCTCCGCAGCATAGGGGAAACACTTGGATATGATTAGAGCCGTGGTAGGGTTCGACTTGGATTACTCAGAAGCCAAGGGAATGGATGCAAAGGAATTGGGATGACTCCCCCAGGGAGCATGTTGTGACGAGGAATGATGATGTTGCGGAATTTTCGGCAGATAGGAGTTTTGTGACTATGGAGACCGGTAGGTTGAAGTGGGAGAGTACTTCTGTGATTTCGTCAGTGGTGGTGGAGAGTACCATGCGCTTGATGACGTTTTGGTCCGAATTCTCGTCGGGTCTATGTGAGGTGAATAGGCCGAATCCAAGTGTGTAGAGCTTTTTAAACAGGTATTCGTTGTCGCATATGCTGGAGGCGTAAAACGATGTTCTGTTTCTGATAAATGTGATGGTGAGGGTGTTAGTGAGTTCCTTTTGCAGTTTATTTGTGTTGATTAGGGGCTTGTCGCCAATGGTGTTGAGGCATGCGAAAGAGGGCATATATTGTGTTTTTTTTTTGTGGAATGAAAGGTGTGACCGGTGTGATACCTAATGGGCGTGCCAGCCTACATCTTCTGTCTTCTTGTTTTGTAATGGGGGAGGCAGATCTGTAAGAGAGGTGATATGAGACAACGGAATCAAAGAAGTCGAACGGAGTGAACCTGTTTGTTGTGGAGAAGGAATAGTCGGAAGTGCCAGTTTTATTTTGGTATTTGATGGAGTGTTTTGGGAGTTTGAACTGTCGAGAACCATTGGTCCTGACTCGGATGAAGCGCTGATCTGTGGTTGATTGGTGATTGTGACGATGGCATCGATGGGGTGATGAAGAAATGGAGGTGATGTGTAGGTTGGCCTACCAGAAAGGTTGATGGTGGTGGTGGTGAAGTCCTGGGGTCCTCTTCTTTCTTATTTCTTCTAATGTTGATGTTGACTTTCCAGAGTGAGTGGAGTTGCTGGGACGAATTAGTTCTGTTGGATAATGGCATGCTCTTCTTGGTTTGCCATGTCATTCTAGTCCGCATGTGATGCTGGAGAGGAGTTGGTAGGAGAGCTGCTGTTTACATTGATGCTGGCAGCTGTTGAGGATTAGGAGAATGAGTAAAATGTGCTGTTTATGGAGCTTATACACATGGAGTGCATGTGGAGTTTGTGACACGAGTGGTGGCATTGGATGTGACATTTAAGGTGACAGTGGTGTTGGTAGGATTTTGAAGAGGCAGCTGAGAAGTCGATGTGGTTGTCTGGTTGCCAGGAGCTTGCTGGGCTGAATTTTGGGAGATGATATTTNAAGAGGCAGCTGAGAAGTCGATGTGGTTGTCTGGTTGCCAGGAGCTTGCTGGGCTGAATTTTGGGAGATGATATTTCTAATGGCTTTCTGGTCTAGAGTATTATTTGTGATGTCACTCATGTAAGATGTCTTCATGTTTTTGGTTCATAAACGCCTCGTCTGTTTCTTGGATGGGCGAGGTGGGAGTGATGGTCCAGATGCTGAACCATTGTCCTCAAATTAAAGAGAAGGTGTCTTCAGTGGTGTGTGTGTTGAATGATGAACCAGCTAATCATAAAAATTAAAGTGGTTAATATAGAATATTTTTGTCAACAGTAAACGAAACTAATAACATAAAATAACCCCCAGGATTTCACGATTGGATTTTGAATACACCACGAACAGTTTATTAAATATACTATCTTTCATTACACCAAATGCTCCTATCATACGCCCTACCTTGGTAGACAACTTTTCAATAAATTACCACAACGCCTTCAAGAAATATGCTTCTCTAACAAACAACTATTTAAAAAGATGAATTATTTTAATTTTTTGTGTATTTTAGAGCATAGGTGTTTATCTAAACTACCAAAATGAATCAATTACCGTATAACATTTCATCGTACCTATTTCTTGTTCCTGTTTTTCTCGTACTTTTTTAATTTGTTTCAATAAAATGAAGACACCGTACAGTATGTTTGAAGGAGATTAGTCACATTATAAAGAAAATATAGGGGTACATGCAATCTGATGTGCGTGCGTGTATTCGTCCAGGGTATACAATTCGTATACTGTAATTTAATTTGACTTGTCCAATATCTTTGTAAAGTTATGTATTAAATTAAGATCTTACAGAAATAATAAAACTAACTAAACGACGTTTTTTAACGTCAGCCGAGCTTCTTCTGTTATTTATTTTGAATGAAATAAACCTTTTTCATCTCTATTTTAATTTATTTTACACGAAACCAACTATTCCGAAATATTATATGTTAATCTCTATACCAAAATAAAGTTTAATCTCTACAATATGTTGTTTCACTGGCTAAAAGTATTCGCTCGTTATTTTAATCGCGTCGTGTGTTAAAGTTATTATATTAAAATTTTTGGTAATTGATTTTGTATTTTGAAAAAATATTTTATTTTAAGGCTGTATAACAATAACTCAAAGGCCGTTGTTGGATACCAACTGTACGTGGTGGAGGTATTGTGTTATGTATTAAACGTATTTTGGAATCTTATTTTGAAGCTACGTTTTAGTGTCTTACATAATTAACTGTACATTTATTATTTCATACTATATTTGTTTTTATATAGGCAGGTAATNTATTTGTTTTTATGTATGCAGGTAATTGAATGCTTTGGTAACTATGACATTTGATTTGGACTTAGTGTTTGAAGTGTGTTGTACTTTTTGGACGGTGAATTCCCGTCGAATATTGTTTTCTCGTTTGAGTTTGCTCGGATTTTGTAAACGGTGTACTGGTATTATTTATTTTAAAAACGCATCATTTGTGGCAACATACATGCGATGGCACAGTTGCTAAATATGTTAGCATAGTTAAATTTTAAGGTTTTTGGATGTTAATAATGTGTTTGGTTGCGAACCAAAGGTTTTTTTTACCCTTTGTTATTTTCAGTTTGGTGTTTATTTTCGGTCTATGTAGCTAATTTTTGAACAATTAATGTCACTCATTAATGCAGTTTTTGGTTCTACATAATAATTTGTTTTTTGTTAGTGAACAATTGCCATAGGCAGTCCGATGTAATTAAGGGGTATTTGCTATTGACAGTGTATGGTTAGTATGTTTACCAGCAGGTCTGTATAGTATAGGCCTACCAATTACACCCGTGGAATAAATAGAAGGGATTTTGAAAAAAGGTAAGCTTTTCNAGGTCTGTATAGTATAGGCCTACCAATTACACCCGTGGAATAAATAGAAGGGATTTTGAAAAAAGGTAAGCTTTTCTATCACATTGTTGAATTTTTTTTTTCAGTGTACTATGATTTTTTTTTTCAGCAGTGCTGTTGGCGCTCGTTTAAATAAATTGTATTAGTTGTTACAAAATAAGGTACTTTAATTNTCATTAATGCAGTTTTTGGTTCTACATAATAATTTGTTTTTTGTTAGTGAACAATTGCCATAGGCAGTCCGATGTAATTAAGGGGTATTTGCTATTGACAGTGTATGGTTAGTATGTTTACCAGCAGGNGTATTTTGGAATCTTATTTTGAAGCTACGTTTTAGTGTCTTACATAATTAACTGTACATTTATTATTTCATACTAAATTTGTTTTTATATAGGCAGGTAATTGAATGCTTTGGTAACTATGGTATTTGTTTTGGAGTGTTTGAAGTGTGTTGTACTTTTTGGACGGTGAATTCCCGTCGAATATTGTTTTCTCGTTTGAGTTTGCTCGGATTTTGTAAACGGTGTACTGGTATTATTTATTTTAAAAACAGTTCATTTGTCGCAACATACATGCGATGGCACAGTTGCTAAATATGTTAGCATAGTTAAATTTTAAGGTTTTTGGATGTTAATAATGTGTTTGGTTGCGAACCAAAGGTTTTTTTTACCCTTTGTTATTTTCAGTTTGGTGTTAATTTTCGGTCTATGTAGCTAATTTTTGAACAATTAATGTCACTCATTAATGCAGTTTTTGGTTCTACATAGTAATTTGTTTTTTGTTAGTGAAAAATTGCCATAGGCAGTCCGATGTAATTAAGGGGTATTTGCTATTGACAGTGTATGGTTAGTATGTTTACCAGCAGGTCTGTATAGTATAGGCCTACCAATTACACCCGTGGAATAAATAGAAGGGATTTTGAAAAAAGGTAAGCTTTTCTATCACATTGTTAAATTTTTTTTTTCAGTGTACTATGATTTTTTTTTTTTCAGCAGTGCTGTTGGCGCTCGTTTAAATAAATTGTATTAGTTGTTACAAAATAAGGTACTTTAATTTTTGAAAACAGCAAAATTTGTATTAAAATAGTTACTTCCAGTTAGATATTGGTAAGATTTCCCAGTGGCTGATTAGTCTTGTGTTCTAATGTTGATATCACATTTGTAGCCAGCAGTTTAGTTAAATTTGTACACTGCTTCATTTTTTAAGTGATCATGTATGTCAAGTCATTAGATGTGTTTGCAAAAGAACATAATTTTTGCAAACAAACTGGGTGCTTGTATTTATAACCCACAATGTGAAAAATTATTGTATGTGCATGTTGGCATTTGCGAAATTCCCAGCTGCCAGGTCACCATTGGCAACCAAATATTTGAGGCTGCCGACTAAAAAATACAGTGATCCCTTGATTTAATTTACCATAATGGGGATAATTTGTCCATTGTTGCTGATAGACTGGGAAAGATAATTGAATCCCATACAGATGCTTGGTTAGTAAAAGGGTTATATCACGCTATTTCAACAAACAGTGGTTGCGCCATGATGTTTTAATATTTTTTATTCATGATTTCATAATAAATTTTTTTAAATATATATTTATTGGATACATATTTTGCATCTAAAACCAGTTATAGAAAAAAAATGTAGCCACTCACTTTGCTGTTACAGCTATTTTTAGTGTATGATGCGTAGTGAATTTANATATGACGAGCAGTGAATTTAGTGTTTTTGGGCATTCATGCCGAATGCTCTACCTTCTGTGAATTTTGTTTGAATTGAAAGAAACAAAAACCATTTCACTCATCACAAAGTGCTCTTAAATGTTGGGTCAAAATGGCTATTCTTTGTGTATTTGGTTTTTTAGTTTTTGTTGCCCAAAGTTGAGACATTAAAACATTTTTTTCTTATTTTGTGATCATTTTTACAAAGAGGGGGACATAACATGTAGACAATTTCTTGTTTACAGTAACTGTGGTAACAGGTAAGAGTGTCGATGGGAAAAAATTAGGGCGTTCCTCTCCCATTTTTATTTGTAAGCTTTCAAAAATGGGAAATTTACAAAAGTTGTGAAATTCAACAAGCTGTAACTTCCATGGGGAAAGAAAAAAAATACCTTTCGACTATACAAAGGTCTTCTCTAGAGTACAACATATAAAAATTTGATGGTAATCTGGAAAAGAGTTAAAATATTTTGGCCCAAACTTGAGCAAAAATGCAAGTTTGTAACACATGGGGTATTATTGACATAGATGTTAAAATAGTTCTTTAATTTTGATTATAGGGAGTGTGCGAACTACATGTGCTGCACTCTTGCAACAGGCTTCGTAAGCTTATGGTGGGACAAGTGCTGGAAGTTGATACGTAAACATTTCAGTGTTTTATTAAACCTCGGTAATGAACCCCAAAAGATCAGTCGATAATGTCGTGTTGTGGGGCGCAGTGCCATGTTGAGGAACAGTCCTTCAGTTATTATATTATTATGGTTTCCTATCAATGAGCACCGTAGTTTAGAAAGAAGTAGTAGTATGCGACACCATAGACAGAAAAACATTTGGACTCCCATTTGCGTAGATTTCTTTTCTCGGACAAGCCAAAACACTAATTCTGACACTTTGCCTTAACAGACATTTTATATTGTGTTATTTTCATCTTCGTTTTGTAGAAGTGTTGCATCTTTGCAGGTTGCTTATCAATGTAATTTGATGGAGTCAGCGATCACTTAATACTGGACACTTAAAAATAAAAGATTGTTCATGTACATTGTGGCCCTTCTGATTTTGTAATTAACTGATGCGTTTAATCAAAATTTCAATTTCATTTTTTTTCCACAGTATCATATGTTACTTTCAATACAATTTGTAATGACGCAGTAATAATAATTATCGGGATACTTGGTTCATTTTCTTTCGTTTTGCAGGCCTTTGTAAAATTGTTATCGGGATTCAAAGTTATAGCTGTGGTATAATGTTTATCGGACATACGTTTGCCTTTTCGGAAATCGTAGTTTATATTAGCGTCAGCATTTGTTGATAGAAGCTTTTCCGACTGCCGTCAACAGTTTTGGTTCTAGAAGCATTGATGATCTTTTATTTACGACACAGTTCGGAGAGCGACAAAAGCCTGAGTGCCTGTTGCCCGAAAACGGTATAACAGACAACATTAAGTAAGGCGACCAGCTCCCGAAGAGGACGTGTCGGGCGAGGCAAGTATCCCCCACACGGGCAAACTTTATACTACTAAATTATTTCTGCCGGTGTGGGAGGTCACTAGGTGATGTTCCTCTTGCGATGTCAGTTTAAAGGAGGTGACGATCAAATTAATAAACCACTGCGGCGCTGTTATTTCTTCCTTTGTTTGTCTGTGAAACTGTTAGTGGCCCAGCAGATTTGAAGATTATGTGTGAACTGTTTAATTTGAAGGATAAGTAATAGTACAGAGTAAATAAACAAAAATTTGACTTTATATTCTATTTGTTTGGTGCCTTTAAAGTTTCATGTTTCTACCGATTGTGCTAACCGAGCTGTAATTTCCAGTCACCATTTCTGGCGGCCGGAACGTTTCAAATTGAATCTGCTATTACAGAATTTTCACTCTCGCTTTCTGCATTCAACCTGCTAGTAAACGTTACAAAGGGTTTTATTTGTTCATACAACGTAATTTTTAGGTAACTGCAAAGTTAGATTGTAACATTTGATCACTTGCTCCCTTCGAATACAAATTTTTGTGAGCACGCTGTAGTTATCCCCATTGTTGTGCTATGGTTGCCTTGGAAGTGTGTGAAGCACAGTGCAGCAATGTTATTGAGACACTGGCTGACCTGCTTTGCATTCATAGTCGCCTGTCACAATGTTTCTACTTGAGTGGAAAAAATCTTAGGATTGACAGTTTTACTACGTGATTTGCACTTGAATAATGTAATACTTGTACTGAGAANCTCTGTTAACCGTCCCCCTGTTAACTGTGAGTTTCTGTTAACCGTCAGTAAACTGACACGACAAGTAAAATAATAAAATTAAATACAAAAAACAAACTTAACAAACTAAAAATGAAATCTTTTTTTCTCACTTCGTATTAGATAAAATCAAGCACATTATTGAGTTGAACAATACGGATACTGTACTGTTATACTTTGTCAATGAATACCCAGTAAAAATACATTCTTGCGGTGCGGAATGTGAATGACTCACGTTTTGTTGTGCTTCCCTGCTCTATCCCCCACACACAGCAGAGGCTACCTCTACTGCCCATTTTGCGCTTTTCAGCAATATTTTTGTTGTTTAATTTTAATTCTAATTGTACCAGAATTTAGCAATTTAAATTTTCTTTCATCCAATTCAAAATAGGCCCAAATGTAAAATTTGTGTTTGAAATTTCTTCACTGACGCTCCCCCTAGGGTTACCAGATGTCCTCTTTTTCATGGACATGTCCTTTTTTCCCCGGACATGTCCTCTTTTCCAATAAAAGTGAAAGCAAAGTTTTACTTTGTGGGTTTTTTTATATGTTTTTAAACAGTTAGCAACGGTGCCAACAAACTTTGTGCAGAAGTGTAAACTTTTTGGAGAATATTACGTGATGTCGTCTTTATCAATACTCGTATATTTTTCCTGGCTGTTTTTTTTTTATTATTTTTTTTACGTGTCGAAGTTCAGAAGTGCTTAAAATTTCACAATGATTTGCTAGGAAATAGAAACCTGTTANTAGGCCCAAATGTAAAATTTGTGTTTGAAATTTCTTCACTGACGCTCCCCCTAGGGTTACCAGATGTCCTCTTTTTCATGGACATGTCCTTTTTTCCCCGGACATGTCCTCTTTTCCAATAAAAGTGAAAGCAAAGTTTTACTTTGTGGGTTTTTTTTATATATTTTTAAACAGTTAGCAACGGTGCCAACAAACTTTGTGCAGAAGTGTAAACTTTTTGGAGAATATTACGTGATGTCGTCTTTATCAATACTCGTATATTTTTCCTGGCTGTTTTTTTTTAAATTATTTTTTTTACGTGTCGAAGTTCAGAAGTGCTTAAAATTTCACAATGATTTGCTAGGAAATAGAAACCTGTTANATTATTTTTTTTACGTGTCGAAGTTCAGAAGTGCTTAAAATTTCACAATGATTTGCTAGGAAATAGAAACCTGTTAGAATGAGTAAAATCTTCAAAGAAACATGATAGAAATGTATCTGAAGCTGAGCTGTGCGAAAGTGATTCTGTTAATTCACAAAATTATTGTGTCCAGTGCTTATGTACAACTGTTTCTTGTGTGAATACTTCTACATTATTTGCTGGGAAAATATTCTGTAGCGGCTACAAACTAAATCGAAATGACTTTCATATTCGTAGTGAACATGATTATCACTTTATCTGGTTGCAAAAAAATTTGTATTATTTAACCAAACTTGGGTTACAATTTTGCATGTAATATATTTTTGTCTGTCCTGTGACTTAATAAATTAATTTTGTATATTTTCATTGTAAAATTTAGTGTACGCTTTCTTTGTGTAATTTTCTTGCAAATGTCCTCTTTTTTTAAATGCAAGTTACTTGAACATGTCCTCTTTCTGATTACCACACATCTGGTAACCCCACCTCCACCAAAACTAAAAACCTAGTATTTGAGCATTTTGAACCTAAGACAACCATTCGGTCAGAAAGTATAGCCACTTACCAGTAATGTATTAAATCTTGAATTTTAAAATCTCAGTCTGTATACTTGCATTCAGCAATATTTTTAATTAATAAAATTTATTTCTGCTGTATGAAAAACTGTTTTGAGTGTTTTTGGAAAGTGCTGCATTATCTCTGTTCTTTGACTTTTGTAATTTGTGAATAAGTTGGTGACTAAGTTATAATGTATTCACGGTAACTTCAAGATTTTCTGAAACCCTGCTAAATATCTACTTTCAGGGAGCCGATTATGTATCCTTCCGCAGTATGTAAACAAAACATTGCCATGTGACACCTGTCAAACGTTTTGTAAACAGTGCCATGTGGGAACTGTCAAATATTTTGTAAACAAACAGTGCCTTGTGGGAACTGTCAAATATTTTATTAACAGTGTCCATGTGGGAACTACCAAAATTTATTTTTGAAGAGAAACAATGCCATGTAATCTCAACTGTCATATACTTTAATAAAATTCTCTAAATGTCTAAAAAATGCTAATCAATTTAGCGAAATGTTGTAATACATACAAAAAGGTAGATTGAAGTATATATCGGAACTGTTAATTATATAATTTAATTAAAGTTTACTTATTGTATTAAGATTTATTTACATATTTGCTGTAAGGAAAAAGTTAAATTTTACATAATAAACTTTTGGAAGTAGCACTCAGGTTAAAGATTTCACTGTGATAAATGGTACCGTATTTTATCGCATATAAGTGGCACATTTTATTTAAAAAAAAATTTATTGAAAACTTGGGGTGCGACTTATAAGTGAGAAAAATTCCTCCAGCCCCGCACTAACGTTTCATTTACTACGAATTCACGGCCCGCGGCTCGATTTCCAAACTCTTCAGCGAACAAAATCACTTTCATTTTGAAACCTGCGGTGTAGGTACATCTCTGTTCCATCAAGAACTGTCGCGCTTCTTCACTGCAACATAAAAACAACACTATGCGGCGGAAAGACGAGTCACGGCTAACATTTGGCACTGAAGAACCAACGCTAATGTGCTGCCATCTCTTGGTCTCCACAAAAAGCTTTCGAAAATAATCGATTATCAGTTGGCGGCGACCAAAATTCGATTCCTTTGCATTCTTTGCGAAGGGAATAACGTAACGGAAATATTCAAATGCCTTTCTATATTTTGCACGTTTATTTGATAAACTGCAGAAATAACAACGCTAATACTAAAATTACATCTTAACCTAGAATTATCTTGTAAGTAGAAAGAATGTGTTACGTTAGTTTTATAACCACAATTCAGCGTCTCCAATATGGCGTGGTTATACTTCTGAAAAAAACGTGCCCAAACGAACAAGATGGAGTGTACGAGTCCGCTGGACAACAACTGAAATTTATTTAATTTCAATTAATAACGGTGAAATCTTTACCCATGAGTGCTACGTAAAAATGTAAATATATAGTTTAGCAATATTAACTTTACAATTACGGCATTAAATTTATACATACTAATATTTAACCTACGAACTATTTCTTCTCAGCTATAACCAACATGTCCCTTCAAAATCCGTTGTTAATTCTTACGGACTTTTAACAAATTATTAAAATTTATTGAAAAAATATACTTAAAACTTAAAACAACCAATTTATATAGTGCTTCAGTGCTAAAAGCAAGACAAAACCTTTTTCCATATACCATTTTTTTATAACCAATTGAACATGTAACTCCTAGGGTGATTTTTCAAAGGTTCTTTTCAAAAGTATCGAAGATACCATGAATGGATTATAGTGCAAATACATAATGCGAGATATAAACTTTAATACCAATCATTAAATGTACAAATAAAATGAATTGCCTATAAACTCAGTGCATGTGGTTATATATGCAACACATTCCTCCCTACATTCTTGACAGTGTCCACACTTCACATGTTTCAGGTTGTAACAATATTATGCATTTCTTTTATATTTGGACATTTTCAAACTTTTCACACTTTTCACTTCAGCTAATTCACATTAACTTCACTTTTTTGAACTTTTATCATTGCATTTTCAGTAAAAGTTAAATACAAGTATTATCATAACTTTTTTCCTAGTTGGGTTCATTATATTCTTACTGGCATCTAGGCCCTCGCAAGCCAATTTATATTTATAAATTTTTAGTTTTTGTAGTGCATTATAATTGTGATTTTGTGAAAAGTTCTCATTTTTAGAACCATGTCAGACACGCTTGCATAACATATTTTATTTCCGCTAAATTATTCCTCGCCTGAAATAAGCTTCCTTTTCTTAATTGCTGTGAGAAACAGATTAAGTATTTTCGTTGTATGAAAAAGGGTATAGTGTAGATTGCCAGATTTTTATCAAATAGCCCCCAATAAGTGACACAAATTATTTTATTTGGATAATGCACTAAATTTGTTAAAATTTCTATCAAATAGAAAATTTATATTGATGGAATTTATGTACTTGTCCAATTAGTTATTATCCCTGGTGCTAAGAGAGAACCATGAAGTATGAATATTTTTTGTATATATTTTTATTCATTACATATATGGGCTATTATGTACTTTTACCATCTGCTTGACTTTTAATCAAAACCATAGTGCTTCACATTATATATATATTGAACTGCTGTCAAAGAAAATCCTGACTACCATTTTTAAAACTAAAAATTATTTTTTGTATGTTATAAAGCTAAGTAGTCTCTCCTAGTCTTATAGATAAGACACAGGGAGCATAAATAAAGATTATTTGCATTTGTACACAATAAATATTAACTCAAAATGCAACATATTGTGATTCACAGTGAGAATGTATTGTTAATTTTTCAAAGTCTGTGGGCTGAGACAGTTTCTTTAAGGAATGAAAGTTATAATAAAATAGTTAATAATTTTTTTCTAATTCATCTACAATCAATTTAAACACACTATAGACTTCATATTTTGTCAATAAAGGGCTATCACTTGCAATTTATAACTAATATTTACATGATAGTCTGTCACCTATTATTTTATTATTGGAAAGTCTCGCAGCAAGCTTCAACGCAGGGCTCTTGAGTGCTTTTGCATGTATCTGACGCGTGTATTTTGAGATACAACACTTTTGAAAAGCTAGCTGTTTTTAGCCATTTTAGAGTACTCAAAAATGGTGTTTCTAATATATGTGGCGTCTTGAAAGCACTCAAAAGCCCTCATCTGAAGTGTGTGTGTGTTCCTTTTGTAGATCAGAACATTCAACGTACTTTTAATAGTTTTGCATAGAATTGTGCATTACTAACACACTATAATGCAGTTCAAGCGCCAAGTCGGCAGGAGCCTTAAAAACAGTCTTTGTAAATGGTTTCCCGACATCTGCTGAACTACTATTAAGAATTAAGTATTTGATAACCGACAGTTATAGTATATACGATCAAGTCGGTATCACTCGTCCATTTATTCCCACCTTGATACAGTTCTGATACCACCAGACTTTACTATCCGGAATGTTCTGAAGCACCCTGAGCACTCCCATACACAACCGCACTCTTCCTGTCGAGTAACTCGCCCTCCGTAGTCGCCCTCACCTTTGGCGCTGGTCATCTTTTTCACTCACCAAATATTGCACTTTGTCAGATGGCTATCTCAAAAACTGCTGTGGAGGTATTTATAGTGTCGTCAACCCTAGACTAGAACCTTCTTTACATGTCGTGTTGTGCTGAGGGATGAAATTACCAAAAAGTTCATTCAATAACCTGCCACTGCAGACTTCTTCAGAAAGGGGATGGGAGGACGCTGACGCCAGTCCAAGTCGCTGTCAATCATCTCACCTGTCAGGCGAAGTAAGGGTGGCCAGGTAATGGTGACTCATCCCAACCCTACCGTGGCAGAACACCTGCATGCACCTTGTGCCCGGCACGGGAGTCCGTACATAACACTGCGCGCTCTTCAAGTCTATTTGTCCCTGAGAGACTCTCCATCTTCTGGCCCTTTCCAAGAGTGCCATACAGTCAATGTGGACAACTTTATACTTTTCCTCCAGGGAGTCCCGACGACAGATCTGGAAGAATGTATCACTTATTCGCTTTAGAATTTGGTAGGGTCTTATCAACATTCTTGGCACTGAAATGTTAACCCCAAGGTATTCCCTGTTATACACACACACTAACCGTCCTTCCCTGAATGCATTGCTTACAACTACTCTCAGGTTACATTGAGCATTTCTCTTGATGCCATTAGACACTGGGATATATTTCTCTTCTGGTTCTTGGCTGTCTTTCTTCCCCTGAAGATGCATGTGTGCAACTTCGTCTGTTAATTGGACTCTCGTTGCCTCGCGTGCATTAATGCGGTGCGACTTTTTTGCGGTTTAACCCCAGTACCCTTGTTCCTTCTTACCACTATTTAGTGACTTTCCTCGTTTCCTCAGGTATGGGGTTGTGCATCGGACAATTACCACTGTTATTACCAAATCTGATTGTTAAAACTCTTCTTTGGTCCGTTTTTCGTATATTAGTATCTCGACATCTCCGTAGACGAGGGACAGGTTTCGCTGCCGCATAAGTTCTCCCACCACCATCTCCAGTCTACTCAACAAGCTCTTGGTCATTCTCACGTCCGGCTGTCGGATCCCACAATTCCTTTGAAGACATTGGGCTCTCAAATGTCATGTTCGGCCACACTCTGAACACTCTCGATGCTTAGATGGACAAAAGCAGAACTCCTAAGCACAGACTCGGGCAGCAATGTCTGTCGTGGTGGCCTCCAACTTCTTCTAGACATCCAAGATGTGATCTCAATCATCGTCATGGCACAGGGTAGCGGCTGGCACTGCATGCTGGAGTGTCTGCTCATGCTTCGCCAATTCCAGCTCCAGTGCTCGGGCCACAGCATCCTGAGTGGCAATGCCAGGCGTAGTTTGGTGTACATCCACGTCAGCAATAAAATTCACTAAAAAGTCAACTGTGATGACTTTGTGTGCCTCCTTGGAGCATCCTGCCACAGCTCCTACAGTGGTTCTCTTGGTCATTGGATGCAGCCTCGTAGTTGGGCATGGTGGGCGTGTCACAGGTCACATAGCTCCAAGGCCGACACCAGTGTGGGGTACTCCAGTCGATGTCGCTCTGGCAGAGATTGTAACATGCAGAGTGCTGGGCTTCCCAGTACAGCCGCTAGGCAGTAAGCCTGCTGTTTGTCCGACCAGCTCTTAAGGGTGGCGACTTTTTCAAACTGATGTTGATATTCACCCAATATCTCTCTCCATGGCGTAGTTGTGATGGCTTTACCCACCACTGGCTAAGGCAGATCACAGTGCAGAACTGCTGGGCCTCTCCTGCGATGGGTGCATTAGCGGTGACCTTTATTTTACCTCGCTGCTAGCACTCATCATCTCCGCGGTGGTCAATTTCAGCTTCTCCTCAGCCATTGCAAGACTTCTTCACTGCTGCTGTCGGAGTTCTCGCCATTCCTTCTTGAGGGCGATCACCTCCCATCCACCTTACAGTCCACATTGTGCATCTTTCCATTGTCACTGTTCTTTCTTTCACTCACAGTGCCAATTTTCTTGTCCACACAGTCTACTTTATTACTCACTTACTTGCTAATGTATTCCATCTTTCAGTCTACATTTTCGATTATACTGTCAATTTTCTTTCCACTACTTCACTAACACACTATTTTCTTGTCTACCTGTTAACCAACACTACTAATTTGACTATATACAGACTTACTAACACCACTATTTTAACTATTTACATTATCGATTTTTGTATTTATATTTTAGTGTATGGTATTTACAGGTTCAGTTATTTCTACTTGAACACATGCAGTAACATTTATTAGTTGGCCACAATACTTTATTCAAAACTCGCAGTGCTTCTCTTTCCGACTACATTTTCCTTGTTAACATTCACAAGTCTATACTAATTTTGCGGCCTATTACACCTATAGTGTTACTTTTACACATTTATCCTACTAATTAATAACCTATTGTGTAAACTTTTATTTACAAAATGATTAGTTTAAAAAAAACTGCCTCCATCCCATTTTTGACACCAGTATTACAATTTTCCGAAGTATTTTGGCATAGCAAGGTTCTGTAAGGGATGGAGGTCTTTATTAAATAAGAGTTAATTATAATAATTTCCTAATATATTTATAAACAATTCAAAAGAAGCACTCTGAATGTACTATTGCAAAAACAATAGCTACAACTTGCAATTTGCAGCTAATATTTACACACGTGTTTTCCACTTCACAGGAATTTACACAATAAAACACTTAAAACCAGTCTCTTGAATAGTTTTCTAACACCTACTAAATTGCTATAAAAATTATATGTATATTATTTTCATGAACGAGGAAATGGCCAAAGTCCAAAATAATCTCAAAAAAATGATTTGAAAATGCAAAAACCATCTCAGATTGGATCAAAGCAGTCAAGTTGTGATGCTCAAAACTGTTGTGACTCACAACTATATTCCTTTGTGCATACAATTTTTTGCAGTATGTGGGTTATATTGAAAAAATAAATACTGAAGATAGTGATGCTACAATTAAATTTATATTCATGTATCAACATGGATCCACTCCCATCATTTTACGGCTTAACAATGATAGTTGTGATGTTCCATGTTCTTTTATTTTTATGCCAAATTTATGTCAGCACTGCTTCAGGAAGGTTTTGTGCTTTAAGCCAAAACTTACAAGGTAGTTGAAGTCAAACTGTCTCTGTTTCTGTTAAAATTACACTTTGATTCAGGCTGTGAAAAATGTTGCCTTTTCTGCCAAAAACTAAGGTATCATTTCTTTGTAACAAATTTCTGTCTATAGACAAACAGTGTAGTGTATTCTCATTGCAATACATAATTTTCTGCCCAGTATAAAGTGTGCCACTTTAAAACGAATAATTATTTGCAGTATATGCAAATAAATGCTAATAAAATGCAACAAAAGTTCCCATAATTTAAAACATTGACGCTTACAGCGTCCCTATATTTTATTCGTCCGAACACACGCTCTGGCGAAGCCCACAGGCGTACGACGTCAATAAGGATTTAGGGCCTGGCAGCCGTGACGAAGGGAACGGCACCAGGATGGCCCTACGGAATGACCATTTGCATGGGAAGGCGGAGGCAGTTCTCCCCCCCCCCTCGCAATTGCCATAGGACGCGGACCCTACACCTGCGGTCGCGCCTACCCCAGGCTAGCCACAACCATAAACATTGAGAGCGTTTGGGGGCGGACATGCTGGTGAATAGCGTCACTGTATCAGACGACAGCGGGAAGAACACGAGCGCAGCTGCCAAGGAGGCCCCGAAGTATTCCCACAACGCCGAACCGAACAACAAACCTACAGGCAGAATAAAGGGAGAGACGCCCGACTCCGCGAGCAGGCAGGAACAGCGAGACGGGTTTATGACCACGCCAGCGGCTGTGTTTTGTCCTAGGCTTTTGACCACAATAGAAACCCAGAGAGCTTTTGGACGAGCGCGCGGAAATAATAGCAGCATGGCAGGGAAACTACACGTACGCCGAACCAAAAGGCCCCTCCAATTATTTCCGCACGGACAGAACAAAGTACTGAAACTTATAAACCAGAACAAAGCAGGAGACGCCGGACCCCAAGTTCGGAGAGCTACAGTCTAGAGAACCACGCACGCGGTTGATTACCCAAGGGGACACGGTGGTCGACGGCCACCTGCAGAGGGGAGGCCAGTTGAATATGGTGATGGAGCCGACATAAAACGACGAGAGAAAGGGAGGAGGCAGAGCAGTCAGGCGCGAGCAGTGAAACGGGGCAGTTGGTTGGTAGGCCCGACAGCGAGACGTCCGGTTTTCGGAGCCGGACGACGGGAGTCAGACACGAGCAGTCAGTTGAGAGACGTCAACGAATCAATCAGTCGAAGTAACGAACAGAAAGTGACACGGGAGTTCAGTATTGCCACCCCGGGATGCGCAGATAGTCAGTCACGACATTAAGGGGTCAGCCAAATTGGGACGCCAGTTAACCAGCCAGTCAGTTGCAACGCACCGAGGAAGGCGGAGTCGAGTGGTGAACTTCAAGGAGAGGTGCCACGTCGAGCTAGTGGGATTGTCCAGTGCAGCCTGTAGCCTCGAAGGACAGGTGGGGATCTACACACACCTGTGTAGATCCTTCGCTGGGACGTGGTGGGGCAGTAAACAGTTCGTTACTGCCCTACGTCGAGAACGGGAGCGAGGGGTGAGTCCTAACGAAGGACGCCCGCTCAAGAGGAAGCCAGCCACGTGCAACAGACCAATCACAGAGGCCGTCAAACGGGACGTACGGCGGGAAGCATCCGAGAAAACCCAGGTAGTCGGCCGACGAGATTTCGGGAGTGCGGAGTGATTCCGCGAAAGACGACCACGGCAGCCAGCCGTCATCAGACGCAGAGTCTTGCGTCGACCCGAGAAGGAGGGACTTCGAGACCAGTCGCCGAGGCGCCCACCAGGGGGCGAGAACAGTTCCAGCTCACCAGACCTTCAACTGCAGGAACAACTGCCCACACATCAATTCAGATAAGTACAGTCATCCAGCGAGTGTGAAGGACCTTTAAAGTCATCCCGCGAGTGTGAAGGAGTTTTAGAATCAGCCAGCGAGTGCAAA
Organism: Clitarchus hookeri; assembly: GCA_002778355.1. Classification (NCBI taxonomy): domain Eukaryota; kingdom Metazoa; phylum Arthropoda; class Insecta; order Phasmatodea; family Phasmatidae; genus Clitarchus; species Clitarchus hookeri. The sequence goes on from NQII01001291.1 coordinate 34,890, forward strand.
GAAGATCCCTAATCCCCCTTTTACGATGCGAACTGTACGGAGCATACGTAGGAACGGGAGGGAGTTGTCTCTAAGAGTTCATGTATCAATTCACTTGTTCAGGCAACAATAAAACTCGATTTTGTGTACTATGAATTACCCTGTTTTAATTCATTAGTAAATTGGACCTTAGACAACAGTGTCGAAGCATTCCTACGCCCGATCGCTGAGGACTGGTATTAAGTGCTGGCGCCTCACGCCGTAGGACAGGAAAAAACACCTACGTCCAAACCTCAGCTTTGGCAGGTGTCAATATAGGTTTTTTATTATCTTCTCTGTTAATCTTACATATAGTGTAAACTTCACGAAATTCCAATAATTAGATTGGAAACTGTGTCATTCTTTGTAATTTTTTCAACTGTTGTATGAACTGTTCTACCAGCTGTCACAATATTGATATTTTCTGCTCAACAAATTTATACGAGGCGTGTCCATAAAGTAAGAATACTGTTGGGCTATCGTGCTGTGGGAATTTTTTTTTCAACAGTTGGCAACACTGAATGGAAGTGGGTGGGTGGAGGGGTCTTCTGAACAAAACTAGCACCGGCGACCCTCGTCAGTAGCAAAACTCGCCTCGTAGTATCAGTTTCTGTGAAGTATGTCGTCAGAAATTCCGCCAAGTGCGAGGTGCGCGCTGTCATAAGATTGCTTTTTGCGGAAGGAAAAATGCTGACTGAAATTTTTGCACGGATCAAAACAAGAAAGACAGTTATCACAGTGGCGGCACACTGGTTCCTCATCTGCCAAAAAAATCAAAACCTCAATTTCGGCCAGAAAAAATTATGGCAAACGTGTTTTGGGACCAAAAAGGGATCATTTTGATCAATTTTTTGCCTCAGGGGGAGACGATTACTGCAGCACGATACTGTGAGACCCTACAAAAGCTCAAGAGAGCAATTCAAAACAAACGGAGGGGAATGTTGACGAATGACGAAGGGAGTGTGTTTGTTGCACGACAATGCCCGCCCGCACACGGCCAACGCCACCAAGGCGCTTTTGAATTTGTTTGGTTGGGACATTTTGAACCAGCCTGCATACTCACATGACTTGGCACCTTCAGATTTTCATCTTTTCATCTTCCTGAAGACTCTCATGGGTGGAAAAAAATTTCGAACTGATGAAGAGGTGAAACAAGAGGTCTTGCAGTGGACAAAGGAGATAGCGGGAGAGTTCTATGAGGAGGGCATCAAAGAGCTTGTGCCACGACTTACAACCTGCATAGAACTACGTGGAAAAATAAGTAACATATCCCGTAATTTTGTTTAAATAAAAATTTTAATTAACAATACAAAAAATTAAGTACTCTTACTTTCTGGATATGCCTCATATATTTCAGTAAAATTTTTACGTATGTAACAGATGTGCAAAGTCTCAATATGTTAACATGGTCTGGATGAATCAACATGGATTTACCTGAAGACCTTAAATCAGAGCCAATAAATAGAATCCTCACAGTCTCGTCTTACTTAAAATTCATTTTAATTTTGTAAGAAATATAAAATTCTATTTCATAAATCATTGTGAAACAAGCATACATTTGAACTTATAATTGGTTGTTTTTGTTAGTTATTATGAAGACATGCAGACTTATCATGTTAGAATGAACTCTACTTCGAAAAAATTAGTTAATTTAATTAAATAGTATATATTTGAGAAAATGATCAAAGGTTAAAAGCATTTGTTATTGTAAAACAAAGATTAGTATCATGTTCATGAACAACACAAATTGAGTGCAAGTACACAGGTGTTTCTATTTTTCAGCTATGGCTATGGACGGAGCAGGAGAAATATTGGAGTCAACCAGCAACAACCCCTTCAACGACAGCCTCCTGAGCATGCTGGAGTGCCCAGTATGCACAGAGTACATGCGGGCGCCCATCAAGCAGTGCATCAATGGCCATGCACTTTGCAGTGCTTGCAAACAGAAAGTGTCTAAGTGCCCGACCTGCAAGGGCAAGTTCCTCGACACTAGGAACCTGCCGTTGGAGAACATTGCCGAGAAGATGCTGTACCCCTGCGAGAACGTGCTCGTGGGCTGTAACAGGAGACTGGCGTACACCGAGGTGTCTGAGCACAGCCGTACGTGTGTACACCGCTTGTACGAGTGCCTCCCAAGGCGGAGCGAAGGGTGTAAGTGGATGGGCAGGTGTAGTGAGATTCTTGCACACATTGAAACTCAACACGATGGTTATGCATGGATGAAAGAAGAAGTAAACACATTGTATTATGACAAGTTTGATTTTAGCACTACTAGCAATTTCTCACAAGTCATTAACGTCCATGATGAAATTTTTTGGTTTCACGAAAGGATGAATGCAGATGCCAAGAAATTTTACATAGCTGTCCAGTATATTGGTCCAGTGGAAAACAGATTAAATTTCACTTACAGACTAGAATTTGTATCTCAATGTAAAAATTATGAATTTATATTCAAGAGTGTAACACATAGAGACACAGAAGATGTTAAAGATATATTTGATTCTGAAGTATGTGCTGTAATAAACTATAACGTATTAGAGTTATTTCTAAACTATGAATTGTTAGCTTACCTGAGTGTTATGAAGTCCACACTGTAATTTCTTGCCCCAACAAATTGATAATTTGTTGAACCCTGTAGTCTTTTTATAGTATAGTAGTAATTTTGGCATGTGGATGTTCAGAAACATTTTCTTGTAAGACTGTTCTTTAATACTTTTGACTTGTTTGCCTTTATATACATAAGTAGTGAGTATTTTAAATTCTGAGACAAATGTTACTAAAATCAAATTTATAGCCATTTTTTTGTCTGCCTGTGTGTGTCCTATGACATTATAGTAAATTTATCACCTTTCAACCCAAATTTTAAGCAGAAGGATAGGGCTTTTAAATGAACAGATTAACTGAAAATTGTAATAAGCATGACAATTGTATAAAAAAGGCACGCATCAGACAGTTACTGTGCCGTGTTAACTGCTATAAGGATTTACTGCCACATAAACTGGGAATTTGTATAGTGTTGTTGAATCAAATCCAAAATCTTAGTCATAACTGTTATCACTGCAGGTGCAGACAATTGAACTGAAAATGTGTGTTTCTGTTGTGTTGCGGAGTACCAAAATATTTATAGAGATGTAGTAGTTCGTTATAGTATATGTTCAATATGATTATTATTTTTTGCAGTTTTAGGTTTATATATTGTGTGGAACTGTAATTCCATACATCAGATGTGTGTAGATTTATGTGAAAACATAATTTGTAGATTTTAAAGTGTAATTTTGCAGCCAAAGAAATGTGATCGTCCAAGCAGCCTGCCAGTTGTTCTATATTGATGCTGTGCGAGATATTTTCTTCCTTGCTTATAGCCACTTTTCTCCCATCCTGTCAGTTCTGCATGCACATAACCCTAGCCGTGCTGTTGTGTTTCACTACTTTCTCACATTATTTTGATGGTACTAGTTTTCTCCTGTCCTCTACCTGCGTACCAAGCCTACATAGAATATGTTCCAAAATTTAGTATTTGGACTTTGGGGAACAATAGAAGATATCGAAACAAATGGCTTTTATCAAGCAAATTTGGGGGTTGAAAAATTGAACTCTCAAAAACTATTATATTCCATTGTTATGATCGTCATTATGAGGAACATCAGTATGCATACATTAACCAATATAACTACTCTAAATTTATAAAACTTTAGGTGGTCAGCTGGTTGCGTGACCACACTCTGACAAGATGCAGCCAGTGATTTTTAGACATGTGTTGAGCACATACTGATAGCCGGTTGCACCATTGAAGTTCATTGCTGGATCCATCATTTTCTAACTTGAACTGAGATCACAGAATACTGTTGCACCATTTGAGTACAATGCACGACTAGAGATCGAGATGAACTTCATAGCAAACTGCCAAATATAGTGGGTTCAAAGACATAATTCACGATCAGAGAAGACATCTGTAGCACTGTTAATTATATTTATTTACCAGAAAGAGACTTTGTTTTAGTGTGGATTTCGTTGTTGCTTACAGTTGCAAAATTTTATTTGGGAGATGTATAAAATGAGCTTCAAAAATAATACTTCTTTTTTAATTCAGAAAGTTTGGATATTTTGTAATCAGATAAGAACATTTAAACGTATCACATAGAACATAGTGGATTGCTGGGACAGCCACTGAGAAACTGTCATCATTTTCTGAATGAACCAAGCAGAAAAATTGAGCTTGCATCAAAATTTGCTCACGAGAAGATTAGATCACCCATAATTCCCACATGTCCAATGTTTCACATGTTTTAAACCATTTATTTTACAGGATTATCAATGTATGTTAGTGTAACAGTCTGTGATGGTTATACTATTAACTTCTAATAAAATATGCAATTCCAAATGCTCATTTTATTCATCAAACAAATGTAGTTTGGTAATAAACAGATAGATGACATTAATCTTTAAAATGTTTTGAAAGTATAAAACAGAACAATAACTACATAAAAATAATAAAAAATAAAATTTGTACCACATTGAAGCTAGTAAAGCATAGAAAAAAACCTTTGCATTGTGTAATTTGTAGTCCACAGCTTACTTCAGAATATTGGTATTAAAAATAACGAATGAGCAAGCATGGTTGTAAACTGAGTTTGCAACCAAACACCAGAACAGTTTTAAAAATTGTTACATATGAAGTTTGTAAAATATTTTTGGTAAATATTGTAAAATTTTTAATATTTCCTTTGGTTGTGTACATATGTTTGGAATGCTACTGTCTCAAATTTTGTATTTTCTCTCCCCTTCTTAAAGTACTAGAATTGCCTGACAAATTTAGGGAACGTATGCAACTAGATTATACAGTTAAAAAAGTACTAATACATGGAAATAAACTTATCAATTTTCACCTACACCTAAAAATAAGCTAAAGCATCATGGCAATGCAAAATGAGAGCCCATTACAAATAGTATTTCATTCTAATACTATATCAAATTTTTCTGAACTGAAATCAGGAGATCTACAATCCGATCTTGGCCAGTCATGTTTTTGCAACACTTTTACACTGAAACTCGTATCGAACTGACAATCATGTTGGAACCAGATCGTAGGATCTTGCTTGTGGGATAATGGTGTTGGTGCAACTAGGCACGAGCTATGGAGGACTTGCACGTAGGTGGGACAGACACGTGCTTGGTTTTATGGTACAGGCAGTCCTCTACTTTAATACACAATGTGTTCCTAAATTTGTGAGTGAAAGTTGAAATGTATGAAAGTAGAACCCTTATTTTAATGTGATAAATGAAGTTCCGTTCCTAGATGGGGAAAAAAACTTAACTAAACAAAAAAAAATATTCAAAACAATATATTTACACACAAAGAAACAAGATCATGCATCAAAGTTATTTAAAAGTGTTTAAATATATAGCTAATAGTTCAAACAATTGAAAAGACACATTTTACACCCACAAACATTTGACTAATTGCAGTGGGTACATACATACGTACAGATTCAGCTCACTTTGGAATTGTACGTAGCCGGTTTAACAATCACTGGGACCTGGTGTATATAACTTATCAGCTTTGCAGGAAAAAGTTATTTAGCGACAGTTGAATGCCACCTTTCTTTTCATACAATTGTCTGTAGCACGTAGCTGCTTCAACAACTTGACAAACTCGAGAACTTCTCTCTTCATCTGGATGATTTTCTTCAATGACGTTTAAAAAATCTTCAAGGTTTTTTAAAGCATCGTTGATTTTTTTCCCTGTGAGGGTTTTTGTTGGTTGTCCTGGACAGCCATTATTTTGAGCAGCTGTGGATGCTGATGAATTTGGCTCTTGAAGAGCAAGTAGATCTTCATTTGTCAATGGCTCTGAATGTGAGGCCATCAGATCCTCAACATCTTCAGAAGTAACCTCGAGATCCAGCTGATGCATAACTTTAACAATTTGTTCTGTTGCACTTTCTGGGGTCTCCTCAAAACCTCTGAAATTTGGCACCAGGTAAGGACACAATTTATTCCAGCAACCACTCATTGTAGATGACTTTATTTCTTTCCAAGAGAGAGAAATATTGGTGACAGCATTAAGGACATTGTAGTTTTTCCAGAATTCTTTTAGAGTGGGTCTTCCATCACCATCTGTTGCCTTGACAGCTTTGTCGATTATTCTCCTCATGTAATATCTTTTGAAAGTTGAAATAACAGTCTGATCCATTGGCTGGATTAAACTTGTGGTGTTTGGAGGCAAGAATATGACCTTTACCTCTGGACATAAATCTCTCAATGCTTGTGGATGTCCGGGTGCATTATCCAACAATAACAATGCCTTGAATGCCAAATTCTTTTGCTTACAATAATTTTTCACTTCAGGGACAAAATTATTTACATACCAGTCCTTAAATAATGCTGAAGTAACCCAAGCTTTTGAGTTCCATTTCCATATGACTGGCAGTGTTTCTTTGGGGATTCCTTTCAAAGCCCTGGAATTCTCACAGTGGTACACTAACAGAGGTTTTAGTTTACTATCTCCTGCAGCATTACCACCAATTAGAAGTGTCAGTCTGTCTTTAGATGCCTTGTGTCCAGGTGCAACAGCCTCTTCTTTTGCCAGGTAAGTTCTTGAAGGCATTTTTTTTCCAGAATAAGCTTGGCTCATCAACATAAAAAATTTGGTGAGATAAGTAATTTCCCTCGTCAACAATGTTCTCAAAAGTTTTTATAAATTTTTCGGCAGCTTCAGTATCCGCACTGGCAGATTCCCCTGTAAATGTTATGTTGTGCAGTCCTGCCCTTGACTTAAACTTGTCGAACCAGCCTTTGCTCGCTTTAAACTCTGGAGCATTAGCAGCTGACTCACCAAGCTGTTTTTTCCAATCTTCAAACAAACTGAGAGCTTTGCATTGAATTATGGCAAGGCTGATAGGGATATTTTTCTGGTGTTGATCGTCTAACCACACTTTTAAAGACCGTTCCANTGCAAGACTGATAGGGATATTTTTGTGGTGTTGATCATCTAACCACAATTTTAAAGACCGTTCCATCTCTTCCATTGCTGCACCCTGCAGTTTTGAAATTATTTTAGAAGAAAGATTTCCCGAATTTATAACATAGTCCCTTATATTTCCTTTACTTTTTACGATAGAACGCACAGTGGATCGGCTCAGGTTGAAAGACCGTCCTATAGCTGCAAGTGATTTGCCACTTTCCGATTGCGCGATAATGTCTAATTTCGTTTGTACACTATTTACAACATGTTTTCTTTGTTTCTTACACACTGAGTCTTCATTACTTTCGTTTTTACATTTGTTATACATTGCGTAGTGTAATAATTATGTACGTGCGCCAATAGATTAACAAAAAAAAAACAATGGATATAAAATTAACCTCAAAGGAAACTAAAAACCATAATAAAAACAACGGAAGTTCTAAACAGGAACGGCATTATTACGTGCAATCGCCATAGCGTAGTAACACATCAGACATACAACTGCATATTTGTTCAGTTATATCGGAAACATAGTTCCGTATATCCACACCAGAGGTCTCTACGTAGTATAAGTCAACTTTGCTGCAATATTATTTGCGAAGACAAAACCTACAGAATATAAACAATCCATATATCTTTGATGTTTACGTTTCTCGTGAAGGCATGTGCGCGATATTTTTTTTGGTTGTGTACGAAAGAACGAAGCATCATGCGAAAGTCGAATTTATGGTGTAAGAAACCAATGTACGAAAGCGCGAATTGTACAAAAGTCGAATGCGCAAAAGTAGAGGACTGCCTGTACTTGCAATGGTAATTCAAGCTGCAAGCAGCTTTACGTGGAGTAGTATACTAGGCAGCTACCAATCCCATGAAACATGTTCACTGCAAAGTGGAGGCATCTTGTCACATTACACATTTTCTTTGTTAGATTTACTGGCTCAATGCAGGTTGACTGCACGCAGCATGTACTGTATATTATTTTCAAAACCAAAGTTATTTGCTTCCTCTACAACCCCCAGAAGTTTGAGTATTATATTTTGGAACATGCATAAATAAATAAAAATTTACTGAAGTCATTTGCAATAAATTATAATATATACTTCCAAAGCGAATTACACAGAGCTGTGTGTTGGCAATGGCTAGGAAGAAATATTTCACATGTAAAATGGCATTAAATTGGTTTACTCTTTATGTACAGTAAATGTCTCTTATTGAAATATTCACATTTTCATTAATCAAGAACAGAAGTTTGAAGGGTGACTTAAGAAGCGCGCAGCGCCCCACCCTTAAGGGGTAGAGTGCTGGAACAAGGTTGCACACCTTTGAACCTTCCTCTTTCGACCCCCCCCCCCCNGATGCGGCAACCGGAGGGGTCTGTTTTCAAAAATTTTCGCATCTGGAATCCATCGTTTTCGATGGATTTCGTCAGGATTTGAGGAAGGGCTGTCCCTTTGGACACTCCCTCGGTTCACAGTTAGTTAGGCCCTCAATAGATTTTACACTTACCAAGCTTATTGCAGGCTGTATTTATGACCTGGGTTTCAGGTTGCACGCATGTACATGCTTCACAGTTCATGAGTAAGAACACGGGGTATGCGGGCCACCTAAGAAAACATTCATACAATTACACTCTTGTCAAAAAAAAAAAGGGTGGGTTTCAAATTGCACATGTTTACCTGCCTCACCCAAGGATAGTGAACCCGCGGATTCCGAGGGCCAACCCCTGGTGTTTGATTTAATCAAAAATAGAATACTTTAATATTATTAACAGTATAAAATGTTTGTTGTATAATATTTACTTGAAATGCAGGCATGTTATACCTAAGGTCAAGGTTTGATTTAAAAAATTGTTAAGCAACTATGAATGGGGTATACTAACTTTCACAAAGTTAGGTGATTACTGCTGCTCATTCTGATGGTAAATTGTTTTGATCTCTGAAGTCAGTCTAATTAAAGCACTTTGGTAACATGAAATCATAGTGAGACAGTGGTGTCAAGTTTGCCATGGAACACTTTTACTGGTACAATACATCCTGTTACCATTAAATTGCAGGTCCTATTAGAAATCACAATTTTAAGAAAACTACTTTGTAGAAACCACTTCTTTACCTAAGAAAATCATTAAGACCAGTGCCTGGTCCCCAGCAACTGAAAATGTGGCTATCATAATGCATGCTCGTAGCAATTTTTGAGATATATTTTGTTGCCAATGAAGAAATAAACAAGGTACTGTAGCCGGCAGACGCCTGTGCATGTCTGAGCGCGGGGAACCGAAGCACGGGGTGAAGAGATGCACGTGCAGGTCTGGCCGTGCTATTGGCTATTCCACAAACATCAGTTACAGCGGGCTCAGATATATGTAAGGCAATGGAAGGACGAAGGACGTTTGCAGAGGTACGGAAAAGTTATCCTCTTGTGTTACGAAATTGCACTTGCCCATGATATTCATGTACGACCATGTATCATAAAAATTTTACAACTGAAATACTACTTAGTTTGTAACACTCGGTGCAACTTACCGTAAATTCATTTTGGCGTACATTTTAACAAAGTATAACTAAGCAGTAATTTTAGGCCAGTGCTTTTCTTTTGAAACTATAGAAACGTTTTATAGCTTTATTTGCCCAAAGTTGCAAAAATGAGTGTTTTTACTCAAAGTGGACTGACCCGTGGTATAAAGAAAACCTACACACAGTTTTTACAAAATAAAAATTAAACAATGCCGCCGCTATTATACGTTACACTCTAAAACATGATGTCCATCCACTTTACCAATTCCACCCAATTAATCTAATTGTAAGCATACTTGCAGTGCTTAACGGTAGTTTATGTGGAATTGTGGTCTACGTACGCCTAGTTCAGATTAAAAAGCAGACTAAAATCACAATAAATCTGAGTTTATATAAAAAGGTTTTTAATTATCATATTGGTTTATGTATTATTTCTAGAACTCCAAATCATATGCAAAATTAGTGCCACCTGTATAGATGTTCTTCCAAATAATGCTGGCTTCTGCAGCACGGTGTAATTGCTGTAAAATATTTCTGTAGCCTTTATGATAAAATTATTTGTACTAACTTAACAGACCATAATAAACTCTTGTATATGATTTATACCAGTAAATGTTATTCCAAATGCAACATTCATTAAGAGAAAATAATTTCTCAATTATGAAACAAAGAATGTGACAATAAGTAATCATATTTGAAAAGCATTAAAAACTAAAACATTAGCAGTTTACAACTATATGCCTGCCAAATTACTAGACAAACAGATTCGAAACTGACGCTATCGTTATAGTAATAAGTATAATGGTTTGTGCAGAAGTTAAGTTCACACGTATTTGCTCAAGAAATTGCAGGTTCAATTTCCAGTTGGGGTTTTTTTTTATTATGTGAAAGATGCTCTTTGTATTACAGTTTTGGTATAAACACATTAATTTTGAAAGTGTATTATATACCATTTTATATTCACTATTTACCAAATTGACTGAAATAAAAGCTTAACTGTAATATTAAAAAAATCTATATCTTGTGAGTACACTTAGTAGGTTAAAGTTTTTATTACAAGAAAAGGCAAGTATTCATTTGGTTACTAAGTTTCCAAAGTTTTTACTAGTAAAAGTACCTAAAAAATGCAAACATATTTCCAGATTTACAGCACTAATTTTTTTTAATTCCATGACAACTTTGTTCTTGTAGTTCTATTGGAAGTGACACTTCCCATGAAAGGGTGACCCATATGGAGGAGCATAAATCACACCCTTGCCCTACCTGGGGTTCGAAACCAGAACCACTCACGCTCAACACTCAACCGACTGCGCCACAGAGAGCAGCCAATAGGTCAACCAGAACACTGCCGGTGGGTATAAGAACTGATTTAAAGTGAACAGAACTTAGTTTATTTCATTAAAGATAATTTTTAAATTAATTAATTATTCCACACTGTGAGATTCACTGCCATATTGGTTAGGATTCGCTTGCCTATATTTGTGCTAAATTAAATGCAGTTATTGCAGGAAAAGTTTTATTAAACGTTGATTTTAAAACATTTATAGTTTAGGTTGAACTTCATACATCACTCTTTCCTTTGGAATAAAAAATATTTTTACCCTTTTTCAGTTTTGTATTGTGTTATTTAATGTAACATTATTATAATTAAAAATGTTTTGAATATATTATTCTTTATAAAAATTTTATTTGCTGCCCCGAAACTGAAGGTGGTTGCATTGCTATTGATTTTGACAAGAAAATAATTCAAGAATTCTATACCATCAAAAATATTGTGCCAACAACTATGGATATGCTACAAAATTACTTTCAGCATTGGCTAGATAGAACAGAAAATATTCCACCTCCATCTTGTTTTATTTTTATACGTGATCTTAATTTCATACTGTTGAATATTTTAACAGAAAATTTGTACTCGATGACAGAAAAACAATGTGGCACTCAGTCACAAGAGCACTGTGTCGACAGTAAAAAGTCTGTCCGGTTTTGCCTAATGGTTTTTATGTCCGCCGGGCCGCTGTCTTGCCGCTCAACTATAGACCAGTCCATGCCGAGCCTCAGTCTAGGGAGCAGGAGGGGACTCGTACACAGACATCTGCCAGTAAAAGTGCAGTACTCTGGTAAGTGGTGGTACATAGCAGCCAGGGGGCGAACTAGGGTTGGACGGGAAACTTGAAGTGTGGCAGTCTGGATTTGGTGATGTATTGGTGGGCTAGTTCCCAGCATCACAGTTCTGCACTTTAATTAGAAGGTGGTAAGGCCCTTACCAATCTGGTTTGTAACAGAGTCAAAGGTCTGGTTGTGAGATTCTGCATGTGCTGCAACTGGCTTCTGCTGTAAATTTACATTTACCCCAGTTATGTCCATTCATTCTCTGTCTGAGTGTGTTGGTGGTAAGGCCTATGTACTTTGCATTGCGGTGAACATACTGTAGCTGGTAGATGAGATTTTCTGTTGCACATTTGTAGCCGCCTTGGATAGGATAAGTCTAGTTGGTGAGCCTGCTGTTGAAGGAAGTGGATGGTTGGTGCATAGTAGTGATGTGTTTCAATCAGTTCAGTCTAACGATTTGTTCAAAAGAATTGTTCTTTTCCATTTTCTTGTGCTGCAGTTCTTTAGTCATAACCCGTTCCTCCCTTTCAGGTATTTATTTTCTCTTCTCGTTTTCTGCCCTTTCTCAGTTTACATAGTCCATCTTGAACACTTTTTTGGACTCGTGTCCTTTTTTTTAATTGACTAAAAAAAGAATTGATTTGTTTCACAGGGAACTAATTGTATTTTGTTCACTCAATGATTAGTTCATTTCGAATTAATCGTTCCTGAACTCCTCATCACTAGCGCATAGCACAAGTGTTACAACATAAGCTACTGCAAGAATGAGACCCACCGACGGGGGCAATGGGGTGTACCAGTTTGTTTCAGAGGTTTGGGGGTTGTTTGAAGAACAATCTGTATTGTCTGGCAAACAAGTTTTGAATGAGTGCTGACGAGGCCAGAATTTTGCATCCACAGTTGAGGATGGTTTTGAATTTGTCCATGTGCTACAGTGGAACCCTCTTATAAGGTTCTTCAGGGGTCCACAAGAAAGTGACACTATAAGCAGGAAAACCTTATAAGAGGGAAACACAAAAATTCAAGAATCTGGACACCAAAAGATATAAAATNCTGAATTTGTTTGTGAACAAGAGGAGCTTTGTCCATTAAATCACACTGACCATATACGTCAGTTTGAGTGGAACAAATGTGTTTAGCTCTGGTGGCAAGATTGTACGTTAGAGATTACTTGGTGCAGAATGGAATGTAACTGTTGAAATGTAGGTTTTAAAGGTTGTTGGTGGGTTTAGTGTGAACAGCTTTAAGTTGGAGGTAGTGCTTGTTCACCTGGTGTGTCTGTGTACGCACATGTGTGCATATATTTCCACGAGTAGCATAGCAGCCTATTCTTGCCATTTCTAATTCAAAAGTGGAAGTAACTTGCCGGAGTTTTTTTATAGTGATAAACATGTTCACAGAGATGACAACTATACAACACAAACTTTAAACATAAACAATTGTTAACGAACATTATGCAAGGCAAATCTTTATTTCTGTTAACATATTTCAATGATCTAAAGTATATCACCAAGGAGCATTTCCTATAAAAGTTCAAAGTTATGACATTTTCACGGCAGCATACACTTAAATTTATATACAATATACTCTACAAACAAATACCATAGAAGCATCACACCTTCTTAATATACGCTACATAATTTTGATAAGAGTTTATCACAGAATATTATCAACCACATCTCCGTATCACACAGCAATGTTTCAGTTCAGCTTTTTGTACCAAAATGTAAATAAATGTTAAAAATACAATAAATAAAAACTATTTTCATTAGTTATTTACACAACCAATTGTTCACATACACAATGCATTTCCTTTCATGGCACATTAACCTTCACCAAATATTTGTCGACTAAACCCAGTTGCTGAGAACCTTTCAAGACAGGTGTTCAGGCAATCTTGATCACATACTGCTCTTTCTTACCATTTAAAATGTTGAACAGTAAACAGATAACATCAGCTTAAAAATGACAGGTGCTGCTGGCTTTAAAACCAAAGGAAATAAATTCTCCAAAAAACCTGTAACACAATATGCACTATTAGTACACTGTAACCATGAAAATACAGATACCATCCCAAGACATAAATGTTGCCTGCAAGTTGAGGCTTCAAAACACACAGTGCCGTCCATTTATGAGACACATACCTCGTAAGAACACACGTCTGCATTATGACAAAATATTAGTGAAATCTTTAGATAATCTATGTTTAGAGTAGTCAGTTGGGGTTTTGAACGTAGCAAATTTTATGAATTTTTAGAAGTTAAGTCCTACTAGGAGTTATCTACTTTCTTCAAAGATTTTATTAAATTCACATGTCCAAATCAGTATTACCAAATGTCTGCACTACATGCTTAGGTGCATCAAGGCAAACTTTAATGTAAAAGTAATACGATATTCCTACACAGTTTCTCTCAAGGAATGCCGTGATAAACGAGATATGTTGCAAAATGTTTTAAGTTTACTACATATTCTGGATAACTGTATTGCCAGTTCTTCTACATCATATCCACTGTAAGTCTAATATCTGTATACATGAGATGATGGCTTCAGGGATTGTGTTCACCAATCAGCATTCGGGGAAAAATGCATTTGGCTCGAGAAAGCCTGAGAATCTTGAAATAGAAATTGGGTTCCCACCCTACTTTACAAACGTCAACAAAGGACCATTTTCAAATTTTTATTTATATTATAGTTGAATAAAATATTAATGTTAGCATAGAATATTAATTACTTGTACAGGAGGAAGAAGAATTTTTATCTACACCCTAACATTCAAAATAACCCACCCTCCCCCTCCAAAGTTTCAGCACCAACCATAAACTCTATGCAAATACTATCTAAAATACACCTGAAATTCTTGACTGTGTGGAAAATTCTTTGTATTTACAGATGTTGTGACATAATTTAGTACTATGTAAAGAAATTACAAAATTAAAAAAAAAAAATCAGGAAACAATTTGTAAAATAAACTTAGAATTTATAAAACATATCAATGTCACAAAACATACCGCACATCACTCATCACAGATAGCAGGTAGAATTAAAACTCATTCATTTTTTATTAAAGCCAGCATTACCAACTGTAGAACATTTGTAAGAGGTATAAAACTCGTGCACAAGTATCCTGTTACACTCTGTCATTCAATCTTTTAGACAATTTAGAACATGGTAACAAATCATGGCAAAAATACCAACAACAACATATAAATATTTTTGAAACATTTGTCACAAAAAATATTACACAATTTTACTAACTATTTCTAAAACAACCAGTTTATGTTCATCCTGCACCAATACCACAACTTCATTTCAATTTAAAAATTGTACAATTTGAACTATATAATGGTTAAAAACTTGCAGTCTTTTTAACACAATGTATAAAAAATCATGTGTGTTTAAAAAAAAGGTTTAAATATGATATATTTCTAATCTTCATTATACAAATAGTCGCTGTCCAACCAACTCTTCACTCACACAAAACAATGGCAAGACAATGGAATGCTATAAAATTGTCAAATATCAGTGCTTTTTAAAGCATTCTAGACATAAATGCTACAATGCTGATTGTGTATTTCAAATGTAACACTGGCAAATGCATAAAATAATGTAACGGCAGTGTTTCGTCAGAATAAATATAAACTGATCCCTACCTTATTAATACACAACACATCTGTTGTTCTGATGAAGATGATATTTCTTCAATAAAGTCAGAACATGCAATGTTTATTACTGCACAACCAAAATGACAATCAAGTACTTTATACTACAGGTCTTGAATAAACTATTATGAAATGTGAATCTGAACTTTATTAAGAGGATGCTAGCATGTCAACTGATCTTACTAGTCCATCTCACAAAACTCACTTAACATTCTTCTGAAGATGAGAAGGAACAGTATAAGAGATTGGCATTCTTGTATTTTCCAGGCTTTTGCAAATGATTTTCATCTGCAAAAGTTCTATCTGTATGAGCATTTTGGCTGCATCTACGCAAACATAGGTAGTGATTTCATATTTTGAAATACACTCATTTTAAACCTCTATTTTTGCTGCATTTATTTTATATGTACATCTAGTTTGTACAGGCAAACTCTGAAGAACCATAGACCAAATTTAAAAAATTGTTGAAAAAACTTGGAGAAATAGGTAGCACCGAAAATTAAGAAAATACAGCCTGCAATTTAAAGAGCACCAATTAGAGGGTAAGTACCATTAAACACCGCCTCACATGGTGGAGGCGAAAAGTGGAAATGTATTTCAAAATTGATAGTTGCTAGTGGACCAGAACATGTCATTGACCTGCTAGCTGTTTTACAATGCATCCTACGATGTTACTGCTTCCTTTCCTGAGTGGTGTCTGTCACGTGTCCAATGAGATATGCATACACAATGCACCACATTATACGCTACTCCGAACCCCACTCACTGAAACTGAAAGAAGCAATACTGACACTGATGCGCACAGTAGGTGACATGAAAAAAAAAAAATAACATTTTTTTTTACCCAGCCATTTACAGCATCTTTGTAGTGGCAAAGGAGTAAGGAGTTTAGCTTGCAACACTACTACTCAGAGTCCGAGTTTTCCAACTCTGGAAGGAATGCAAGGGTGACAAATGCCACCTGGCTTGGGGTGACCAGAAGTCCGGCATAAGGACATATCCCCCAGTTTGAAGCACTATTTTTGCACCTGGCCAGACTTTTTTAAAGGTGGTCAAAACTGTCAAGTTTTTTTGACCAGATAAAAGCTAGTATTTGTGTACTAACTAGTTTGATTTTATCTATACTATACAAGTAAACTTTATGTACTCTTTAGTCAAACGTTATGCCTTTCTTCTATGTCCATGTTATATCGTGCTTCATAACGTACTTGGTAGGCTGCTAATGTACTTGCATGGAATGATTTCTCTAGCAAGTTTGGAAACAGCAGGAAGTCACCCAACTTTTCAAAACTTAGACAATTTGTTTGATAATGATAGTTCCTGCTGACAGCTTACAAGAGCTGTGTGTTAGGAATAAAGCCATTCCTTCACCAAATTGTTAATAGTGTTGCAAATACATAGCTAGAAAATATTAAGTAGTGTTCACTATAGCTTTCATCTAAGAAAACTATCTTGTGACCTCTGTACCAGTATTTTCCACTTAGAATCCATGCTTTTGTGATAATCTTTTCAGTAACTTTCTTCCCAATGAAATTTCATTTTAATTTTTATAACTTGCACTACATGTACAATTGTGACCCTTATTTTTTTTTGCATTAATACAACTCATGAGTGATATTTCAGATGACACAATAAGAGAGAGATTAACTGAACTACTAAAACATGTGTTTTTTCCTGGAGTGTATAATTGTTAATTTCATTGATTCACTGCATCTTTTATTTTCTGTATGTATTGTATTAATAGTTTGTTTCATTCCTGTTGGTTATCACCCCTGTATTTTACACAGTGACTCTGCTAATCCCAGTCAATCTAATTTACATCACTCATGATAATTTTTGGGCACCACATTAGTTACAGTAATGCATACATAATGCCAGCAGTGCTTATTATTTGTTTGCCACAATTTACTGAAACATACTCAGTAAGTATATTAAGTTATCATCAACTAAGACAGCTCTTCATTTCTTAAATTAATCTTATATGTACATACGGAGATAATTCATATAAGCACAAAATTTTTAACTGACATTTTGCAAACAACACACTCTTATTCCTTGAAATTTCATAGTAAATAAAGCACTAACAATTTTTTACATTATCTATACAAATGCTCAGATATTATGTCTAAGTTTATCTCGGGCTGCATCAAAAAGCTGTGTTTAAATACCTTCGGATGAGTTTGGTAAACAGTGACATAGGTGCACAGTAAAAATATTAATTGTGAAGTAGTTTGTTCACTGCAGTACACAACAAAATCACAGCTATCCTCCAAAGTAGCACTACATATTCAGATATATCATGTGAAGAACTTGTGTGCATAGCAACATGTGGTACATTAAATATAAAATATAGGAACAAATCTACTACTGGCACTAGTTAAAAATTAATAGAGGTTGAGAAAGCATCAGAGATCTTTCTTCTGAGTGATAATAGTTTCATAAATGGATGTATATTATAAAAATGTAAAAATATTAGCCAAATTTTTGATAATGTTGACCAACTCCCAGTAAGTATAAATTTACTTTGTTCAATTTGTAATGGGTTTATGTGTTTCATCTCTTTGTCTGATCTAATAAGGAAAGCTATGCCATATGGGAAATTTAAGGCTGTAAATTCTGAATTCACTTGTGGATACAGATATTTAAATAAAATACAAGTACAGTACTACACTGATAGGAAAATCTGAACAACAGTTAACCAAGGCACTGCAATGTCTACTAGCAGGAAATTGTTTCTAACGTTGCAAAGAGTGTGAATCAAAGAATGCAATGACACATTCAATACTCTTCATAAAATTTATAATAGTTCAACTGTCATAAAATAACCAAAATGTACTTGGGGTCGTACTAAATTTAAAATTAACATTTACACGCACTTAGAAAAGATGAACGCTAGCTTCCTCTTAGAGTTCCATTACATTCCCTGACGATTGTGCACAGTAGGTATTACAACGCAAACTGCTGATGGAAAAAGAAAGAAACAGGCAAGTAAAAAACCTTTTTATGGTTCGTCACAATTCATAACATTATACAGGAAATTAAATCTTTGGTTTATCAGCATAGGCAATCATACATATATTTATATACATCAAATCACACACCACGTAATAGTTTTGGGAGGAAAAATTTAGTTTATAGGAAGCCTCTTCACTACTGGAAATCTATAAAAAAAAATGATTCACGTGTAAAATATCTTAAATTACACCATAATATAGCAATTATTAGTGTTATTAGTATTCAAAATATTTTGTTGCTATGAACTTCAACTATGCATAAATTGTCAAACTTGGTTCTTTTGTATTTTAATACATTCTTATTTCATAAGATCATACTTTTGTGCAAGAAAGTAATTATGCTGTAATCCCTAAACTATTACAGATTTTGATGATGTTTCATTGCTTTCAATACTACTAATTACTCAATGCAAGTGTTGAACAGTTTTTATAATTCCTTGCATGTCACAACCAGATATTTTTTTTGTCTCTGAACAGCATTTGAGTTGAAAGAAAGCAATGAAACCGAAGCTAAAGTAGTACATACGATGGCAATGTTACATTAGAGTCAACAAAAGCAACAATCATGGAAGCATCCGAGATCATCCTACCGCTTCATGCAATAGGCGGGTCGTCGTCGTCTTCCTGGCCGATCTGCATCTCGTCATAGTGACGGGCACGCAGCTGCCTCAGGCGCTGCAGCCACCTGTACCGCCTCGCCAGAAACACCACCGACAACACGCAGGCTATCACCACCAGTGGAATCAGCACGCCTGCTGCCACGCTCGAACCTGTTTGCAACAAGCACTGCTGTGGGACACCTTGGCAGAACTATAGGCAGTCTGCAGTAGAATGAGCACTTCCAGTAGATACTAATATCTGCCAACTGCGTACACTCCAGCCATATGCAGCATTTAACATTGTCACAGATTACTGATCTGTATCAACGAGTCAGTGCTGTGGAGTTAGAAGCACATATGTTCTATTACTACAACTATGGAACTTCTACAGGAGGCCACTCTGTGAGCGTGTGAGGCACGGATGATTTATTGATGCCCGTGCGCTATCAGTTGCAACCAGAGACGCAGCAGCTTTTCGCAAAGGAATGTTTACAAAGTGTGCCTGTTATGCCTATTGGGACGCATGCCGCTCCTGAACTTGGGTATCGGGTGTGTTTGTAACATCTGAAGAATGCTCTGGATTACTGACCTCGTTGTTCTCAGCTAGACTCGGGGTACTGCAAATTTTCCAGGTCAAGACCAGCAGAGTATAAATAGCACTATGAGCCTCCGGGCCAGGAGTTGTTGAATGGATTTTATTCTATATAAAAGAATTCAATTACATATACATTCAACATTGTAAAGAAACAAGAAGTCACAAGATAAACATGTGATAACAATATTGACAAATGAAGGGAAGGTTGCAGCGAGGTTGTAGTGTGTCTAAGGAGTAGTGTAGCCAACCTTTACACCTCCCCCCTCCCCCTTGAAGTAGGAACAAGGGAGCAGTTTTCCGGAATGGAAGAAATTGGAAATCTTCTTTTTCTTTCCACAAGCAACTTCACAGAATGTCTGCGAGATCTGCTTGATGATTGGATAGGGTCCGATCCGAACTGGATCTAACTTATTACGATTCAGCCTTCCATTTTCGATAGAGACTAAATCCCCAACATTGAAGGTGTGCTGTCGTCGATTCTTATCTACACGTTTCTTATTTATTTGAAAACTCCTCATAATTCCGGAGAGCTATTTTGCGGTCTTCTTCAAGAGATGTTTGGTAGTCTTCTTGAAGGGGTGATATCGTGGACTTCTTTCCCAGTAGTAAGTATGATGGTGCAAAGTGTGTGGAGCTATGAATGGTATCATTGTACTCGTTGACACACTCCTGTGCCAGGGTTGGCCAAGCTTTATGGTTATCGTTGTTAATTTTACATTGGAGGCAATTTACTAATGTTTGGTGTAATCGCTCATTAAGCCCATTTGATTCAGGATGATCAATGCATGTAAAGATGATTTGTATTCCTCTTTTTTCTAACTAGTTCTTGAAGTCAGTAGAATTGATGCCGGTATATTTATCTGCTATTAGGATTGAGATAGTATTTTGTTGGGCGATTGTATTAATCAAATTTATAAAATTTAGGGCGTTCTGACCCTTTGTAGTGGAGATCCACACATATCTGGTAAAATGATCCACAAGGATATACATGTATCGTTTGGTGGATCGGTTTCCAGCAAAGCCTCCGACACTATTGAGTGGCGTTATTTGAAAAGGCTCTGTAGCAGGGCCTAGTTGTGAGAGTAGTCAGCTTCAAATTCGTCTGTATTCAAATTTTCATTAAAATTTACTTCAATGTCTCTATCCAAATCTTCATTATCTTCTGGAGTCTGCATCTGATCATTATTTGATCGGCTTTCCTGTAGATATATTATGTTCTCGCTATTTATGCGTTGAAAAATTCTTAGATTCTCATTTTGAATAAACTTAAATTTCTGAATAGCATCGATACCTAGCAAGAGATCATAGGAGAAATTATCATTCTTTACAACATAGGTAGTTATGTAGTCTGTAATATTTCCAATACGAAGCATAATTGTAGCCCGGGCTGAAGTGAAATCAAGTCCGCTGATTGTTTTTTCATAAACAGATTTGGTTTTTAAATTGTCATTAATAACAATGTTTAATTTCATCAACGGATCTAATTTTGCCCGGTTACTCAGTTTAAATTCTTTCTATCAAAATCGACTTTCAATATTTCCATATCATTTAGATTTGTAGAATGTTCTGTCATATTTGATTGTAGTGTTTTAGAGACAGAATTCTTGTTGCGACATTCAGCTACTGGATGGAAACGACTTGGAAAACCAAGGGCAGCACAAATTGAACACTCCTTCCGTAGAGCTTAATTTTTCTTATAAAGAGATTTTTTTATAGATTTCGGACTTAACGGTCTTTCCCTTTTCCTTCTGGCAAAAGCGTCTTCCAACTTTCGAAGCCCAGTATACAGACCATCAAGAGTAGTTATCTCTTCCCTATCAAGTTCTTCTTGAGCTTCACTTGGTAAACCAAACACTATCTGGTTGATAAAAGATAATTCAGTACCTTTAGGTTCCACTTCCAGGCACAGTTTATCTTTGGTAAGTGTAAATATTTGTAGTTAAAAGCTTTCCCAACAATCGACCAGCCTTTATCAACAAAAACATTACAGAAAGAACTCTTCCAAACCTCCCAGGAAGCGGTTAGACCTATCTTTATCAGATTAGTTTCATACCAGTCTTTTGCAGAGCCTGTGACAAAGAAACATAAAGCCTGGATTCTTAGTCTATCTGAAATTACCTGAAATTGATTGCATTCGTTTTCAAATCTACGTAACCATTCTGTAGGATAGTATTGTCTTTTTCCAAATTTATCTAAAATGAATTTCTTTTCAATGTGATGTAATTTGGTTTCGTCTTGAGTTGAATTTAATTTCAACTGAATCTCCAATCGCTTAATTCGNTCTTTTCAATGTGATGTAATTTGGTTTCGTCTTGAGTTGAATTTAATTTCAACTGAATCTCCAATCGCTTAATTCAATCTTCTAATTTTAGTTGTAGATGATCATGAGTTTGAGATCCCGGCAGGGGAACGTATTCTTCTGATGGACATTTTTGGAAACAGATATTGTCCTCTTCATCGAAATATACTGACTTAATATCATCGTAAATCTTTATAGCTATTGTTCTATAACCATTTACATTTTTTATTACAGCTGTTGCATTTTTGTATAGGTTTCTTACTTGATAATGTAGAGTGAAGCTGCGGGTCTCTGTATTCTTCTGGTAATAAATACCATACCTCCTTATTAGTAGATATACACAGATCACAAAGTCATTCTCAGGTTGCTTCACAACTCGAACATAAAGTTGGGTCATCTCCTTACTAGTTGGCATCCTGTAATTTAATTTGTAGGATTGATGAACGTGATTTTATTCTATATAAAATAATTAAATTACACGTACATTCAACATAGTAAAGAAACAAGAAGTCACAAGATAAACATGTGATAACAACATTGACAAATGAAGGCAAGGTTGTAGTGTGTCTATGGAGCATTGTAGCCAACCTTTACAAACTTTTACCGTAAACTCTACGTTATGTCATGTGTGTCAGTTTGGTAAATTATTATTATCTATTTTGTATAGCAATAGTAAATAAAAGGGTGATTATTCAGGGTAGCTGCTTTCCTGAAGGAAACTTGGTAGACCCACAAAAGTACCATAAATGGGTTCTGCACAGCTTACTTTCTTAGTATTGAGGAGGGCTAAATGGTAAAATAAGTAGAACGTACTAATTAAAATAGATAAAAGTACAATCANACTTTCTTAGTATTGAGGAGGGCTAAATGGTAAAATAAGTAGAACGTACTAATTAAAATAGATAAAAGTACAATCATTTCGGCCGCTTTGTTTACGTCCGACACTATGTTGAATAGCCATGTAAGTGTGCTAATGCTACCTATTGGCTGCAGACGTGAAGATGATAGTTCAGTACCCCATTGTATGGGATACAATGCTGTTCGCGGTGAAATGAATATGTGCACGTGGTTTGCAACGTCCGAACNCTTTTTTAGTATTGAGGAGGGCTAAATGGTAAAATAAGTAGAACGTACTAATTAAAATAGATAAAAGTACAATCAATTCGGCCGCTTTGTTTACGTCCGGCACTATGTTGAATAGCCATGTAAGTGTGCTAACGCTACCTATTGGCTGCAGACGTGAAGATGATAGCTCAGTACCCCATTGTATGGGATACAATGCTGTTCGCGGTGAAATGAATATGTGCACGTGGTTTGCAACGTCCGAACCCGACCGTGTGAAGGCTTGTGATTGTAGAATGGATGATGCTAGTAAGAGTGTTTCTGTGCGTAATATTCGGCTATGTGGCGGATGTTACTTGGACGTTTTAGTAGATCACTGTGTTTTGTCGAGTGAGGTAAGGTGCACGACAGTTGAATTGGCCGAGGACAGTGGAATTGTACCCGCCGCCTACATAGGTGAGTTAATTCATACACTTCCGGTGTGTTTTACTGTTACTTTAAAACCCTAAAATCCTAGGTTAGATTTAAAATGTAAAATAGTGATTTGCTCATCGTGGGGTTAGGTTAAGTTAGGTTAGGTTGGCACATATTATGAAATTGGGTGGACAAATGTTAAATTGAGATGTTTTTCGTATGTTTTGTGGGTGTATTTTTAGTCATTTTACCCCACAATTTCCGTGATCTTCATAGCCNGTTCGTATGTTTTGTGGGTGTATTTTTAGTCATTTTACCCCACAATTTCCGTGATCTTCATAGCCCTCCCCACTATCGTATTTGTGGTTACGTTAATGTGCCTAGTAAATTTGTGTTCTGTGTAATTAGCAGAGTGGAAATATACCACTTTCCGTGATTTTTTCTTTTATTTACANGCCTAGTAAATTTGTGTTCTGTGTAATTAGCAGAGTGGAAATATACCACTTTCCGTGATTTTTTCTTTTATTTACAGAAAAGCCGCTACTCTGAATAATTGCCCTTTTTAGTGCTGCAGTACATGTAATTATATATGTTTCTGAAGCTGCTGTAGTAAAATTTTTAGGTTTGCAAATAGATAAGAAATTTACTTTGTATGGACATATCAAGACGTTGAAAAATAAACTTTCAACAATTTGTTTTATGTATCTACTGGGTGCTCATACAGATAAATAAATACAAATCATACTCCATATGTATTGAGAATATGTATGGATAAACAAATAAATAAATATCCAGTGGTGGTAACCATTGTCTAACACAATTAATACCAACTTTCAAATTAAATAAATAAACATAAAAAAATACCCTAATTGCAAATATATTTTGCTTTAATACCAGTACCACATTTTACCTAGGAAATCTTGCATAAATTTCCTACAATGTTTGATAAAATGCTACATACAGGTTTTAGCCAGTACCGAGAAAAATTTCAATTTTGCAACCATGCTAAGATCTTTGGTGCTTTAGTGTCAGTCATTGATTTTGCACTTCAGTATCATATGCTGTGCCACTGTAAAAATGGCATAATATTTGCAAGAAAGGATTGCTATCTGAAAGTAGAAGGTAAAATGCATAACTATGCTATCATGTAAAGGAACAGTGAAAATGTTTGCAGATCAGTTTCCTAATACAAATATACCTGAGATGAACAGCATTCAGGACTTTGTTACAAAAGAAAACTATACAGGATTGGTGGAAAATGTAAAACGGAACAGGTGGTCGCAATTTGCAATTTTACCCATTTGAGCATTAATTTTAAAATATTTTACCTGAAGTGATGTCATCCTCCGAGGGCAAGGTACGTGACGCTGCAGTAACAGCTTCAGGAGGCGGTGTTGTGATTGCAGGATCAGGTTCACACTTTCCATGAACATTTCTTTTCAGCCCAGCAACACACACACACCTTCCTATCCCATTTGAATCCGGAGTGCAGGTTTCGAAAAACTCCGGACACTCATTTTTACTAATTTCCCGCTGATCACAGATCTTGTCGACATCTTCAAACAGAGAAATAGAGGCTCTGAAGATCAAAGTCCATGACAATATTAACCTTACATGTCACGTTTATTGAAGTTCAACATACACTTACTTGCTATAACCCACAAATTAAAAAACGCACAATCAAATAACCAACATAATTTACAATAAACGCATCTACAATCACAGCTATACTATCAGAATATATAACTTACCTTTACCCAAAACAAATATCCCAAACATAAAATACAGAATAAATTTTACAACAATATAACCCATCGCAGAAACAATTTACTGANCAAAACAAATATCCCAAACATAAAATACAGAATAAATTTTACAACAATATAACCCATCGCAGAAACAATTTACTGACAACGATTGGAAACAAAAAAAAATAGACGTCACTAAACATTCACAAAATTGTTGCTTCTCTTATCTCACATTCTACGTCTTCTTCCTAGTACCACTCCACATTCATTTTCGTACGTAAACAACAAAATAACTACAGAGACAATCAAAACAGCGGCGCCACCAACATAAAGAAAAGATCATTCCCTTTGTTGAGAAAACATATGTTCTTTTAATCACAAAAAGTGTATGCAATGGGAGAGAGTGGTTTAAAATTATAATTGTATCTTTATTCACGCTACTTTTATTGTAAACTAACGGAATAGCGTATTTTAATCGAATCCACTAGGTCCTTACTTACTGAATCCTTAAAACTACAAAAGTGCATATAAGATGAAAACCTGTANAGTGGTTTAAAATTATAATTGTATCTTTATTCACGCTACTTTTATTGTAAACTAACGGAATAGCGTATTTTAATCGCATCCACTAGGTGCATACTTACTGAATCCTTAAAACTACAAAAGTGCATATAAGATGAAAACCTGTAAAAAAATACTTGTTTATCGGCCATATTAGTACTGGAGAATATAGCAAAAACTCCACTAAGTGCTCAAATTTCTAATATAGTCTGCAGTTACGTTAAAAAACTGGATAATTGAAATAATTATAAATCATATATAAAATAAATTTTAACTCAGAAAAATCTATCTGTTTTATTATTTTAGAAGATTAAAATTTTAATGAAAAGTTACCTTTAGAAATTCTCCGCACATATCGTAAGACATTTTCCTTATGCAAAATTCACCCATTAGAAATCTCGTTTTGTTCCTAACATCAGTAGAATATTGTTTGGAACTCTCCGCAATCTGCCAATGTACCCTAATCGCAGTTTAGACCGTGATTGATGTAACATCTTTAAAAATTGCATTTTTAATAGTGTACATTTACATGTTTATTTTCTGTCATTTTACACACATAATATTTTATTATTTACTGTTTCTTGTATGTGGCAGATATTGCAGTATGATGTTATATAAGTTTATAATTGCAAGCATAATTTTCATTTATAATTAATGGCATATAAATTTCGGAGTTTTTTTTAAATTAATGTTAAGAGGTTACGGGTCTAATATCACATTATTATTTCGTTGTCATGGTAACGGGGGACGTGTTATAAAATGTGTGGTGTAGCTCTCAATATTTTCGCTACTTTGGAAAGTGGCGATTAAGTATGAAGTTGAAGGAGTTTTTAGCCATCTTGTTGCTGACCCTGTGAATTTCGGTCTGTTAGGATGTTATTTAATTTTGTGTTAGAATTCATCGAGTACGTGATATATTTACAGACCGCACGATGTGGACGAAGATGTTCAGCAATTTTAAGTATGCAGCAAGTATGTACGTGATACCTACACAGTTATTTATGTGCTACCGCGAGGTCACAAATGGTACTGAATGACCTGTATATAGCACACCTTTGGCCCGAGAACCTGTGTATAGAGAGGAACTTGCAGATGTCCCGGCATTAAGGAGAATGCCTATTTGAACATAGCCGGTGTGAATTATTGAAGATGCTGCAGTAAAAATTGTCCTTCAAATAAGTTGGTTTAGAAATTTTCGACCGCAGAGACATCAAAATGTACTTTGCAACATTTGAATATTTAAATTTTCGTAAGAGAATCGATCTTGTATTAATATTAATAGAGTTGCTCATACATTTGCTTATGGAGCCCTTTTGCAAATTCTCGTGTTATACCACTACTAGTTTGGAAAAGAAACTTTTTAAATAATTTTATTATTTCCAAGAATATTAAGAAACTTTTAAATCAACAAGATAATTAAAATTTTTAAGAGATACAGGCATGAGAGCGGCTTGTGTTACTTAAAAAAAAACAGAAGTCAATGCTCATTTTCACAGTTTACATTGAAATTATAATGAATTATGTTCAGACAATTTACTTGCTAAAACCATTGATAACAGAATCGAATATTTCGTCGGAATTAAATTTCAATTATTTTCCTTGAGTTTCTGTAGCTATATAATTTCTGAAGCTTGTTGTAGTATGGATCCTGTCAATCCTAGTGCAAATGTAGGTCAGATTTCAGTTGACTTTAACGTGTACCATGCGGTCACGAGCTCTGACCACCACAGTCACATCAACTGCGCCAGCTACACCGGGCCACACTAATATCATCAGGCCAAGAGTGTGTAGTGCAGGTTGACAGGAACGAAACTTGCACCTTCTTGCCAACAGATACTACATGACTCAAGAGATCATCCTACTTTATTTATTGCAAGAGGTAACTCTTGTAATAAATTAGTAGGCGATCCGAAACGGTCTGTACCCCAAAGCCACAGTCGTTGGGCACACGGGCCATTGGTCGTTATGTTATAGCAGCTTGTGCCACGACATACGACGTAACACACCACCAAGTGAAGTCAACTAACCTGTGGCCCGAAGCTAAAGTGCCAAGTGCCCCAAAGTGCAACCAATTGTGTGCAGCATTTTTTAAAAAACATTTCATAAAACTTTCTCTCATTCAAAGCTACAGATCGGGATGGGTTTTATTGTGTTAAGGGCCATCGAGCATGGCAACCCACCCCTTTGCCCAGGTGGACTTGTCCATCCCTTCAGAAGACGGCCACCTGGCAACACTGTAGCAAGTGAAATGCAAATGCATTATGGGAAATGGAATACAGAGACATTTCACAATAAAGCGAATAAGTGCATCCAATTTATATTTATAAGATGGTAATTGCGTTTTCATAAAGGGAGACTACCTATAAAGACATCCATCACAGTAACATTTAATTTAGTGCAGTGACACTCCCGATCAACTTCACATCATCAACCTTAACAGACATTTGTTAATCAACAGGAGTATCATCAATGTGTTTCCTTTAATTTTATAATTTTACACCATGGCAATAATGGCACATAGTGCGTATGTCATGTTTTAACACACAGCATTTGACGTCGGTTCATGCAACTTGTCGTGGAAGCCGACGCCATTAACCCATTTCGCCTCAGCACACGAGCCAGAATGGCAGCATTGGTCGGCCCCTTTGCGAGCCCCTCGGTTCCATCAGTTAGGATGATCTCAATTCATTGCAATAGTAACGTAATTAACCGGAACCTTTGATTTCTTTTCTGTACCGAGGGGAGTACCACCTGCACTCTCACCAGATAATTTAATGCTATCGCATATCTCGTTAACACCACGCTAACTTAGGTCGTTTTCACGCAAAGGTCATCGGTAGGCCGTAAGTGCTGGGTCTGATTCTTTTAGTATTCACATGTCCACTTCCTGAACTTGTAATAAAGTATGTGAGGAAACAGCTTTATAACATTTAATGAGTGTTGATTCATTGTCCTCCGGGACACATAGGGCGCTACACCCCTTGTAGTATCACCCACAATTTTTCTAATATATTTCAGGTGTAAAAGATGGCCTAGAGTCTCGCCGCAAGGTCAATGTGTGTAAGTAGTGTAATATAAAGTGTGTGACAGCTTCATCTTCAAACTGACGGAGGCATCCAGGGCCCTCTGGGCCGTCGATCGAACAACCCACCTAATTAACTCTCCGCTGAGTTATAGCACCGGGCAATTCTACACTCCATCGGCCCTGGTTCACCTCGATCACGTAAACTTAGACCTTCTGAATCCTGTGTTCTGGTCATGTCTCTGTTGTTAGAAAGGTATAAGGGTGTGTAAGTTTACTACAAATTGTTCTGTCCTAATGAGACAAGCATGCACAAATTCTGGGGCAGTACCTCAGTGTTGGTGGTGAGTGCAATTCCAAGACAAATTTTCCAATTCTCACTATCCTATTGGAAATAAAATATGTGTTCTTTATTTTCATTTCTGTGAACTGTCATATTACTACGTTAAATTGGAATGTGCCAAAGTTGGCATTTTTCTTCANAGACAAGCATGCACAAATTCTGGGGCAGTACCTCAGTGTTGGTGGTGAGTGCAATTCCAAGACAAATTTTCCAATTATCACTATCCTATTGGAAATAAAATATGTGTTCTTTTTTTTTTCATTTCTGTGAACTGTAATATTACTACGTTAAATTGGAATGTGCCAAAGTTGGCATTTTTCTTCATTTAATTTCGGGACTGAAACCTCCTATCACACTGCTGTTGTCACTTCTTAACGCCCATGCTCTTGACATCACAGGCCTATCATCGTCATAATCCCTCACTTGCCTTGGCATCACTGATTGTATGCTCGGAATAGCAAGAAGAATAACAGTCGACAACTGAGCATTTCTTCCAAACTCTCTTTGTGTCTGTGTGCACATGTATGAGAAAGTGCATGACAAAATGAAAGTGTATACTTGAAAGTTTAATAAGCCCCTTTATTAGCACTTAGTCGTAATCATTCATTACATATTGTCGTTTTATTTACTGGGTATAATGATAGGTAAATAAATATGACGAAGCTTAAACCAAGTAAAGTAAACCATGCAGATTGATGCATGGTGCTTGTTCCCCTTGTGTCCATACGTCTCTCTGCGAATCAACACCTGCGCTGGTCCTGAACAGGGTGGGCTTTGGCAGGTAGAAGAAGCTGTTGTAAAGTGCCTGCTGCCCTAGATACTGCCGAGTCCAAGTGACCGTCCCACTTTAATGCGATGCCACCAAGAGGTAAATGTGGGGCACGTTAATTGTTCGGCAGGTAAAATGCAAGAAAAATTCCACCACTGTCAGGACACAG
Organism: Clitarchus hookeri; assembly: GCA_002778355.1. Lineage (NCBI taxonomy): Eukaryota > Metazoa > Arthropoda > Insecta > Phasmatodea > Phasmatidae > Clitarchus > Clitarchus hookeri. The sequence goes on from NQII01001291.1 coordinate 64,748, forward strand.
GTCAATTGGAGTATGCTTCGAGTAATGTCGTTCTGCCAGCTTCTTGTGCGACCAATCCGTGTGATGCGAAATATGGTATTGCGAGCATAGCAATTGCTTTCTCAATAAGTGATTTCACATAAAAAATATGGAACTCTGCATATATAGCAAAGATACCCGCACTGCTGTGAGTAATAATAGACATGGCGTTCAGCAAATTCTAAAATATTTTGCACTTCTATTAATTTTTCTAAATTTAATTTTTTTTAATTGTTAATTTATTTACTCATTAGCTGCAGAGATGTAAGTTCAGTTAAGTCGCATTTACCTGTCAACTTACTGTTACAATTGTCTGCCACATTTTCGTAAATTCACTAGTTCATCCACCGATGTACACCGGACGTTCGGAAACTAATGTTTTAGCTGAGTTAGAATGAACCTATGTATCTACCAGTTCAACCAGCCTGAAATGTTGGTAGATTTGGTGGATGTGCACCGGAACATCAACAGGTGAATTTTCGAACAAAACCTCGCAAAACCATGCGTAAATAAAGCATTTCTGAACGGCAAAGTCAAAGTTAGGCAAATTGCTATGTTTAATTGCAACACATGGCTTTAATAAGCTTATAAGTACTTTTTTTATCCTCATTTTGTTTCGACCACCTGTATTTTAATAATTTTGTCTGGCAAGTAAAATATGCATTTATTTTTTCCCTTTTTGTGCATCTTTGCTACCTTTGCTGGCGATTAGCTCTTCAAGCTACCCGATATTTCCACTGCTGTTTTGTGGCCTTCAGCCACTTGCATTATTGTCTTGTCATTTGGCTGTGTATATCATGTGATGGAGATTTCGCATGTACTTGTACCTTGAGCGAACCCTGCAGTTTTTGGTTCTGTGGCTGGCTAGTGCTACATCTTCTAGGATTCGGCAGGAAAGTTTAACTATTCAAGCGACATGAGAAATAAGTACAAATAATGGAATGAATGATGCTTATTGAATTTGTGATAGAAACTACATTCCTTTTTATGATTGTGCTTAATTGACCTCGGACAAATTTACATGCATATTTCAATTTCCATGTTTTCCCGAACCCACACCAGGCAATTATACCGAATCCTACCTCCACGATGCAGTTGATTGCATTCTAACTTAATTTTACGAGTTTTTCTGAATTTCAATCCCGGGTAAGTCACTCGTGTATTTTGTCTTGGTACTGTTCGGCATGTTTCTGGTTTTATATCTAACGATATTGCTGCCAATGAGACCTCAATGCCTACCTACCATCTAAGCTTTTAAGAGCTTCACTAAAATGTATTTGCACCCATGTAGATAAAAGTAGGTAAATTATTTATAAGTAACTTCTTGTTTATTTAATAAAAATTTTAAATATTTAGCATTTGTTTGATTGTGAGTTATATATAGTGATTGTGACGATATGGCCTAACTGAAGGAGCTTATTACACGGGCCAATATTGAAATTGAAAACACGGGTGAAAATATTATCTCGAGATTGGTTGTAATCACAATGCTTTAGGATTTAGAGAATGGTGAATATTCAGAGAAAGAAACATAATATTGTATTGACAACCACAAACACACATGTTATGGTAACAATGCACTATTTACTACATGTAATGTAGGTAACATACATGTTAGTGCTTCAGATGGTAATCAGCTTGTATAGGTGATGTTCAAACACACAATATGCAGATTATCATAATGGCATGTGTACTACGAATTATACTCCTTTAATAATACATTTTTTACTCATACTGATCCAAGTAGTCAGCTACTTCAGTTGCGCCAAATCGTCAAGAATCACTCTGTATATTTTACGATATAATTTGTATATTTAAACATGTTAATTTATAAAATGTTAGGCGCGAGGCACTGGCATATTGTTCGAAAGGTGTGCTACGGCCTGTAGCGCTAACCAGGGCGACACAAAGGAGCAAAACTAAATGTTCAATATCAAATATCTTAATATCAGCAATTTCATTTCAGCAGAGTATAAGTATTTGTTGAATGAATTATTGAACACGAGTTGATTGGTTAAGAATATATATTAGGCCTATACATCACAACTCGGTGCCATTATATATGATTATAATATTTATAAAAACAGTAAATGTCACCCCTGGACAATTTCTGGGTTCAATTATTTTATAGAAACTGTATGCTTTGGCTTGCACCAGTACCATTTAAACATGTGTACAGCCATTTACATGTCATTATAAAAACAAACTCTTTCCAGAGGAAAATTCTACAAACATTAGTCTCAACCTAAGGGACTCCCAAATGTACCCTTTNATAAAAACAAACTCTTTCCAGAGGAAAATTCTACAAACATTAGTCTCAACCTAAGGGACTCCCAAATGTACCCTTTTAATATCATGACCAGAAGGGTCTGATAATAAGTCAAGGAGCTGCTTCTCTATGAGCCTGCAGCTTACCCTGGCTTATTTAGCACCAAATTTATAGCTCCCCTCCTCAATTAGGGGCTCAAAACATTACATTTTTAACTTCACCAATCAGAGGGCTGAATTATAAGAAAATAGNTCCCCTCCTCAATTAGGGGCTCAAAACATTACATTTTTAACTTCACCAATCAGAGGGCTGAATTATAAGAAAATATTATATTTTTCTTGTGATTATCGCCACATGTCGAGATACAGTGCTTCCGTATGAGAGTGCTCTGGTATGTCACACCGACACTAACACTACTCCTCGGCGGGCTTGTAGACTCATCGCCGCGCCGCCAGTTTTACTCGGTACGTAACGTGACGACCATCCGTGGCGTCTTGACTGTCGACACTGTCCCAACTTGACCGGCTACCATGGCTGCCTTGCCCAAGGCAGTGCAGGGAAACGATTGGGTGTTTTCGCACCAAAAGGTAGGAAATCTTCTTCACTGTAATTTCGTATCACTTCGCAAGGCTTTGCGAAAATATGGCCGTGGATAGTAAGCATTTTAGACGCGATTCTAGGCGGGCTGGACGTAGCGGGCAGGTGGTAATTTGACGAAAATGAGACGCCCCGTATCAAGTGATTGCGTTGTGGGAAGAGGGGCATTAACCAGTTTGGAAGGGAAAGGCCTCGCAAAGGCCTCGCTTTCTTTAGGGACGGCGGTGCTGGCAGGGTTTTGTGTTGGAAGTTATGCTGAATTGTTTAACAGTNTGCCACCAAGAGGTAAATGTGGGGCACGTTAATTGTTCGGCAGGTAAAATGCAAGAAAAATTCCACCACTGTCAGAACACAGGTCAATTGGAGTATGCTTCGAGTAATGTCGTTCTGCCAGCTTCTTGTGCGACCAATCCGTGTGATGCGAAATATGGTATTGCGAGCATAGCAATTGCTTTCTCAATAAGTGATTTCACATANAGCAATTGCTTTCTCAATAAGTGATTTCACATAAAAAATATGGAACTCTGCATATATAGCAAAGATACCCGCACTGCTGTGAGTAATAATAGACATGGCGTTCAGCAAATTCTAAAATATTTTGCACTTCTATTAATTTTTCTAAATTTAATTTTTTTTAATTGTTAATTTATTTACTCATTAGCTGCAGAGATGTAAGTTCAGTTAAGTCGCATTTACCTGTCAACTTACTGTTACAATTGTCTGCCACATTTTCGTAAATTCACTAGTTCATCCACCGATGTACACCGGACGTTCGGAAACTAATGTTTTAGCTGAGTTAGAATGAACCTATGTATCTACCAGTTCAACCAGCCTGAAATGTTGGTAGATTTGGTGGATGTGCACCGGAACATCAACAGATGAATTTTCGAACAAAACCTCGCAAAACCATGCGTAAATAAAGCATTTCTGAACGGCAAAGTCAAAGTTAGGCATATTGCTATGTTTAATTGCAACACATGGCTTTAATATAAGTACTGTTTTTATCCTCATTTTGTTTCGACCACCTGTATTTTAATAATTTTGTCTGGCAAGTAAAATATGCATTTATTTTTTNTTTTTATCCTCATTTTGTTTCGACCACCTGTATTTTAATAATTTTGTCTGGCAAGTAAAATATGCATTTATTTTTTCCCTTTTTGTGCATCTTTGCTACCTTTGCTGGCGATTAGCTCTTCAAGCTACCCGATATTTCCACTGCTGTTTTGTGGCCTTCAGCCACTTGCATTATTGTCTTGTCATTTGGCTGTGTATATCATGTGATGGAGATTTCGCATGTACTTGTACCTTGAGCGAACCCTGCAGTTTTTGGTTCTGTGGCTGGCTAGTGCTACATCTTCTAGGATTCGNGCATGTACTTGTACCTTGAGCGAACCCTGCAGTTTTTGGTTCTGTGGCTGGCTAGTGCTACATCTTCTAGGATTCTGCAGGAAAGTTTAACTATTCAAGCGACATGAGAAATAAGTACAAATAATGGAATGAATGAGGCTTATTGAATTTGTGATAGAAACTACATTCCTCTTTATGATTGTGCTTAATTGACTTAGGACAAATTTACATGCATATTTCAATTTCCATGTTTTCCCGAACCCACACCAGGCAATTATACCGAATCCTACCTCCACGATGCAGTTGATTGCATTCTAACTTAATTTTACGAGTTTTTCTGAATTTCAATCCCGGGTAAGTCACTCGTGTATTTTGTCTTGGTACTGTTCGGCATGTTTCTGGTTTTATATCTAACGATATTGCTGCCAATGAGACCTCAATGCCTACCTACCATCTAAGCTTTTAAGAGCTTCACTAAAATGTATTTGCACCCATGTAGATAAAAGTAGGTAAATTATTTATAAGTAACTTCTTGTTTATTTAATAAAAATTTTAAATATTTAGCATTTGTTTGGTTGTGAGTTATATATAGTGATTGTGACGATATGGCCTAACTGAAGGAGCTTATTACACGGGCCAATATTGAAATTGAAAACACGGGTGAAAATATTATCTCGAGATTGGATGTAATCACAATGCTTTAGGATTTAGAGAATGGTGAATATTCAGAGAAAGAAACATAATATTGTATTGACAACCACAAACACACATGTTATGGTAACAATGCACTATTTACTACATGTAATGTAGGTAACGTACATGTTAGTGCTTCAGATGGTAATCAGCTTGTATAGGTGATGTTCAAACACACAATATGCAGATTATCATAATGGCATGTGTACTACGAATTATACTCCTTTAATAATACATTTTTTACTCATACTGATCCAAGTAGTCAGCTACTTCAGTTGCGCCAAATCGTCAAGAATCACTCTGTATATTTTACGATATAATTTGTATATTTAAACATGTTAATTTATAAAATGTTAGGCGCGAGGCACTGGCATATTGTTCGAAAGGTGTGCTACGGCCTGTAGCGCTAACCAGGGCGACACAAAGGAGCAAAACTAAATGTTCAATATCAAATATCTTAATATCAGCAATTTCATTTCAGCAGAGTATAAGTATTTGTTGAATGAATTATTGAACACGAGTTGATTGGTTAAGAATATATATTAGGCCTATACATCACAACTCGGTGCCATTATATATGATTATAATATTTATAAAAACAGTAAATGTCACCCCTGGACAATTTCTGGGTTCAATTATTTTATAGAAACTGAATGCTTTGGCTTGCACCAGTACCATTTAAACATGTGTACAGCCATTTACATGTCATTATAAAAACAAACTCTTTCCAGAGGAAAATTCTACAAACATTAGTCTCAACCTAAGGGACTCCCAAATGTACCCTTTTAATATCATGACCAGAAGGGTCTGATAATAAGTCAAGGAGCTGCTTCTCTATGAGCCTGCAGCTTACCCTGGCTTATTTAGCACCAAATTTATAGCTCCCCTCCTCAATTAGGGGCTCAAAACATTACATTTTTAACTTCACCAATCAGAGGGCTGAATTATAAGAAAATAGTATATTTTTCTTGTGATTATCGCCACATGTCGAGATACAGTGCTTCCGTATGAGAGTGCTCTGGTATGTCACACCGACACTAACACTACTCCTCGGCGGGCTTGTAGACTCATCGCCGCGCCGCCAGTTTTGCTCGGTACGTAACGTGACGACCATCCGTGGCGTCTTGACTGTCGACACTGTCCCAACTTGACCGGCTACCATGGCTGCCTTGCCCAAGGCAGTGCAGGGAAACGATTGGGTGTTTTCGCACCAAAAGGTAGGAAATCTTCTTCACTGTAATTTCGTATCACTTCGCAAGGCTTTGCGAAAATATGGCCGTGGATAGTAAGCATTTTAGACGCGATGCTAGGCGGGCTGGACGTAGCGGGCAGGTGGTAATTTGACGAAAATGAGACGCCCCGTATCAAGTGATTGCGTTGTGGGAAGAGGGGCATTAACCAGTTTGGAAGGGAAAGGCCTCGCAAAGGCCTCGCTTTCTTTAGGGACGGCGGTGCTGGCAGGGTTTTGTGTTGGAAGTTATGCTGAATTGTTTAACAGTGCTCATGATTAAGAGTGTGGGGACTAAACCATCTAGGCCTAGGGCTTGGCTTTTTACGTCGTATTTCTCTGCAAGAAAATGCGAACAACATTGCCTCTGCTGACATGACAATTAAAACTTATTAGCATTTTATAAAGTTATTGTTGTTGGACACTACTTCCTTACGGAGGAGAACTTAAATATACATACATCCAGTGTAATAGCACTTAATCCATGTGTTTCCTGTCTGTACCCATTGTATTATTGATAATCGAATTTTTTATAATAAATTTCACATTTTTTTTTACTTGTAATTATTGATATTTCCCTAAATATTTACTAAGTTTTTCTTTCTATTTAATTTGTACTATTCTGTGATATATTATTATTGCAGGCATTTCTCATCAGGTACAATATGTCGATTAATTGAGCGGGATGTTAGCATGTTATAAAGCGATTTAAATATTCACGCAAAAAATAAAAGTTTGGCTGGAATCAAGGAGATGGTCTCGTATGTGCAATGACAGGCATATAAGGGTCGCGTAGCCAGGAGCTTACTTCGGAGGACGGATTTCAAATATATATTAAAAATAAAAAAATGAAAGCTATAGTATTGAAACTTATTAGTTCAAAAAATTATGTACAACCAACGCGCTAATATACAGAGACGGAACTACAAAATTAAAAATTGCAAATTTCTCATATGTGAAACAAATTAAAAATATTAGTTTACTAATGTTTAGTTTAAAAAATATTTTTAATCAATAGGCTAATATACAGATATGGAATCACAAAATGCCCTAAACATCCTTCACATTCAAGGGGATCACACATTTCTTATATTTAAAATAATAAAAGTTGTAATTTTTTAACATTTAATTTTTTAATATTTTATGTATTGATATCTCCCCCTCCCCCACCTCCTGGCTCAGCCACTGCCGACACTCGCACATGTGTTCGATTTTAATTATTAATAAGTATGAAATGCTTCATGTATTTAACACTTACCTTCCCAGACACCTGGTAAAGAGAGCTGCTGGAGGTCCTTTACAAAGTAGATGGAAAAGATCCAAGTCATCCAAAATCACATAGACCACCAACGATGTTAGTGACTTTGGGGAAAACCCTATAATGCTTGTGAATATATATTTGATGCAATTTCTGGGCGTGATGTATTGTAGGTCTTCGTGATGTGCAGTATGGATTTAAGGGTGGTAAAAGTGCAGTGAGTGAAGTGAGTGAAGAGATTTGGGTGGCTCTTAACAGCGAGGTCTTGAGAGCCGGTGAGGGTGATCGAGGTGAGTATGGAGCAGTTCCGGAATGAAAGGGCTGGGGAAACGGGAGATCCCCGAGAAACCCCGCTAACCAGCGGCATCGTCCGGCACGATTCCCACATGCGGGAGTTACCCGGTTCGCCTCGGTGGGAGGCGAGCAGGCTAACCGCTCAGCCACCGCGGCCCCGGTAAAAGCACAGAGACACGTGTACTTATGTAGTGAATTCACANCGAGCAGGCTAACCGCTCAGCCACCGCGGCCCCGGTAAAAGCACAGAGACACGTGTACTTATGTAGTGAATTCACTCTCTAAATCTGAATCGGTTATTTCAATCAACATAATTATTTTAGTGAGCTGTAATCTACCGGCGAACCAGCGGAACGCGCTGAGGTTTTACTGCCAGAACAGTGAAATGTACTAGGAATCAATAGAAATCATTGTTTAATTAGTGAATAGCAGCAACTAAATTAATCAGAATTTTACTTATTCAAGTGGATTAGTTTCAGCAGATCTGCAGTCAAATCAACTGATTTGGAGCAGTTTGAACTGCTTAGATATTAGTGTGGAGTTAGGGATTCTCAGCATACCTATGTGTCGAGCATCTCTCTTGATAATTCTCAAGTATTTGATTTTGTCTCGTGGCCGGGAATTATGTATTGGGTGATACAAAGTTTTCTTTATATTCAGCATTGCGTTTTCAGAGATGGACCGTGTAAAGTCGCCGTGGCTTTGAATAAAGGACACCCGCAGGGTTCGGTTGTCGGTCTGGTTCTGTGGAACATTTCATTTGATGGGCTGTTAAGGCTGCAGCTACTGGAAGGTCGTTCTATCTTCGGCTACGCAGATGATGGTCTTCTGTCAATATAGGCATACTCTTGAAGGGACCTGGAAAGCAAAGCTGAAGAGGCTTTGCTAATAATTATTGAATGGTCCGGATCAATGAGATTATTAATACAAAAAAATGCAATTTTGTGGAGGAAAGGTTGTCTTGCAACTAATGCTTGTGGTGAGATTTCATGGCAAACCAGTAAAATTTTATTCATTGAAGAAGTTAGGAAGTACCTCGGGTTGATGGAGTAGCTATCGTCGATTATGCTACCAAGGTCATGTGCGGTAATCACTATTGTCTTAGCAGGCAGTCCGACAGCTGGTACGAAATAAATGATATGGAAGAGGAAAACGGGCTTCAACAGAGGTAGTTTACGGCTATTTGAATTCCCTGGAGTTGACAATGGCAGTACAGTCGGTGGAGAAATGATTATCTCCTTCCATGGCGTTGTCAGCCATATAAGATTTTTCTGTATTGTCTTGAGTTACATTCAACAAGCAATGCGTTGATGAAAGGGTTGCAGGTAACACTTATTCTCCATTGGAGATCAATGAAAACTTTTAAATTTAGACATCACTCACGCTGATACTATGCTACCTGTGTAATCTCATTTACAGCCTGCAAAGCTTTAATCCACCCATATTCTGAAATGAATGCTATAAGTTTATTGATAGTTTAGTAGAACATAACTGTACATGTTACATACTTTTAATTAAATTAATTTACTAAATAAGTTACGACTTAGTATTTTTGAATAAATAAACGAAATTTTTGAAACCACTTGATTTGTTTTATACTGTGAATACTCGACCATCTTATATTCCCTTAACATACGATAATTGATATATGAAGTATTCAAAGTATGGAGTAAAACTAAATGTAAACTATATGTAAAATTTCATATATTGAATACTATACGTAAACTGTATGTCAACAATTTAACATACCATATAATAATTAATATTTTAAGATCCATTAAGTAATTAACTTACTGGTTAACATGAACAGGGGTGTCCATATACAAGTATTCATTTAAAGATGGAGTTGGATGAAAAAAGAAACATTGTCAAACATATTTCTCAAATAATTTATTTCATAAATAAATAACAATCGACACTGACCTGGATGTTTAAATAGTTTTGCAGGAAACCATATAAATCAGCATGCAAACAATAAAATTAAAAAACATTTTTAAAAAAAATAAAGGATCTTGCCTAAAACATTTAAAATCTTGTAACATGTAAGTTCAAAGAAAGAAACAGAACTGAAAGTGTCAAAGAATGCTAATATTGATTTTCTGTTACCATACCTCATATGGAAGTATATTCATCACTGAATGTAAACTGGTCTGATTTTAAACTCCTATAATAAGGTTTTGATGTAATGTATTTTTTTTTCACTGTATAGACTGTTGGGAAAGAATCCAAATTTACAGAACAAGAAAATTCGAAGTAAAATTTTTTATATGTAAAATATAATTAATACATTTTCCTCTGTCTCTGAATTGAAATGTTCCAAAAGAATTGAGGGAAAAATTCATTTTTCAGGAGGCATTTTCCTCGTTCTACCCTAAACAGTTTAACCCGACTTGGTATTCGAGTTAACATACAATAATTTTCTTTGAGCAGAACAAATACCGTAACTGCACAGAAAGAGTTACTGCATTAATTGATAAAAAAAAAAAAAAAAAGCAAGAATGACATGCAACTGATCATTTTTTGTATAAATAGTTTTCGACAGATACAGCAGAAGTCTTGTAGTTTCCGAAGGGATCGCACATCTGGTGACGTTGACTCCAGAACTGAGATATCGCATGCTCCACTCGGGCACACACTGAAATGAAAGGCAATATTATTTAAACACACTGCATTTTATTTTTCATAAAGAAGAAATCATGCAGGAAAAAAAACAGACGAAGGTAGGGCTCAACGGGTTCCGCCTGGCTGCAACTATTCTGCGCGTTCCAGCCCTCGAAATGCGTGGCTCTAAGGCCGACTATTGCATACTCGCCACTTGCCTCATCGCCTCTACGCGCAAGGCGGTCAACTGGCGTGCACTTTCCGTCAACGTTTTGCTTGAACATAACTTCAAGCGGCGAATTTATATATTTATGGTACGCTAATAAAGATAAAAAAAAGTATGACGCGTGTCTCCTATATAGAAAATTTAGCAGCTCGAACGGATTCCAAAAACACTCGTTTTAGCNAAAAAAAAGTATGACGCGTGTCTCCTATATAGAAAATTTAGCAGCTCGAACGGATTCCAAAAACACTCGTTTTAGCCATTTTCACTCCCAAAATAGTAATATTTGGAGTTGAAATGAGAACTTGAAACTTGTATGTAGGCACGAAACTTTCCTTAAATGCTTTTCGTATTTCGACACCACTATAAAATACCCAACCGTTTGTAACTCACGCGTTTTCTAAAGAATGTTCGCAGTAAAGTGAGAGCTTTTGAAAGCCCTGATTAAGATCTACTTGTANGTAACTCACGCGTTTTCTAAAGAATGTTCGCAGTAAAGTGAGAGCTTTTGAAAGCCCTGATTAAGATCTACTTGTATGAGCATTGTGTATTCCTCCGCCGTATGTACCATTACCATCGGCATGAGCGTGATCACTTTATTCATGCGCAGGTCAAGCGAAGCTGTGTATGTTCGAGCAAAGTAAATATTTTACAAATCTGCTAANTGATCACTTTATTCATGCGCAGGTCAAGCGAAGCTGTGTATGTTCGAGCAAAGTAAATATTTTACAAATCTGCTAATTCTTGCACTTGTACACATTTAAAAACGGGCAGTAAAATAAATTATTTCAGTATTCGCAGATGTTTACGTGATACCTTTAATTCGACGCTAAGAAGTAGAACTGCTTCCAATTGGTCGTTGCCAACTTTACCGGGCGCATGCCAAGTCTGCGTGCCCGTTAAAAATATACGCAGGTAGGGTCAGTTGCAATTTTTAAAGGTTGATTTCAAAAGCGCAATGCATTTCATGCCCTTAACTTCTCTTTGACAGCGAGATCATTAGAGATGGAGCAAGTTGCTGAGAGAAGCGGGAACGGGGAAGGAATAGACAATGGCCTATGGTAAGGTTTATTCTACTCAAGTTGGGAAGCTCAATGCTTTTAGTTTGACAACTAAAATCTTTCGCCGCCACGTTGCACTAGTTTCGCATGTGTACTGGGTTTATCCGTTTCGTATGCAAGTGAATGGAATAATTGCTAATTTCATAAAATAAATATAATTGTTTAGAAATTTTCCTATTTGTATGTACAGAATAAACTTTGTTCTTCGCTCTATAAAGTGGACATTTAACGAAACATGTCCACATGTTTTATATTCCGTCGTAAAACTGGATTTTGTAAGTGACTATCAGGAATCCGGTAAAACATCAAATCTTCGACATCGCTGCGGCCGGAAAAAGATTGTGAACGAACGGGACAAACNTAATATGACAAGTAAATTAAAAAATAAATAGTGAAAATGGTTAAAGAAACTGCGCAGGGAATTCCAAAAAATAATATTTTTAAGGGAACAGGAGAAAACTATGAAGTTAGTTTTGATGACAGCTATACTTATTTCGCACTTAGATTCGTACCGTTTTGACATTGAAATAATATGATGAAGTATATTTTTAATTGGAAGTACACTGGAGAGCCAAAAAACTGGTATAGGCGTGCGTATGCAAATAACAGAGGTATGGAACAAATCAGAGTAACGCGATGCGGTCGGCAGCGCCTATATAAGACAACAAGCGTCTGGCAAAGTTGCTAGATCGGTTACTGCTGCTACAATGGCAGGTTATCAAGATTTAAGTGAGTTTGAACGTGGTGTTATAGTCGGTGCACGAGAGATGGGACATAGCATCTCCGAGGTAGCGATAACATTTGGATTTTCGCGTACGACCATTTCACGAGTGTGCCGTGACTATCAGGAATCCGGCAAAACATCAAATCTTCGACATCGCTGCGGCCGAANCACGAGTGTGCCGTGACTATCAGGAATCCGGCAAAACATCAAATCTTCGACATCGCTGCGGCCGAAAAAAGATTGTGAACGAACGGGACAAACGACGACTGACGAGAATCATTAAACGTGACAGATGTGCAACCCTTTCTCAAATTGACTCAGATTTCAATGCTGGGGCATCAACAAGTGCCAGCGTGCGAACTATTCAACGGACCATCATTGATATAGGCTTCCGGAGCCGAAGGCCCACTCGTGTGCCGTTGTTGACTGC